>JAHXMU010000095.1:5710124-5741387 GCA_019455685.1 Philornis downsi
TTTTTTTTTTGCCTATCTAAATTACCAATTTAACCAGTGTGTTATTAGGCTCCTATCTTTAATTCAATTGTATCAAATTCGGTCATATGTGGCTCACGATAAGCGTTTAGTAAGATGAGTTCTGAAAATGAACCATCTCCTAGGTAATGCAACCCATTTTCATTTACAAAGTACCTAATATTGTCTGATTTAACAAAAATATCTCTTATCTAGTTTCTAAGTAGCAGGCTTCATAAATTAAAAATTTTAATGTGAACCAAGGATTATCATCCCCAGTTTGTATGTACTAGATAAATGTGAGTGCGATTATTGGTTGAAACATACCAACGAATATCATGTATGCGGTCTCAGCATTGGACAGAATGATAATAGTATTTCTGTTAAAAACGGCATAAATGCGATTAAAACAAAAATGAAATCGGTATAGAAATTTCAATCAGATGAATTGACTACATATACCTTCACCTAACACCATTTTGTGCTGGTACAGAAGTATTCTGTAAAGAATACTCTTCCATTTTCATTCATCACATTAAGTTTATTAAATACCTGATGCATGCTAAATTATAATAAATTTGGTGCAATTGAATGGAAAATATGGATCTATTAATATGTGGGTAAAATCATTCAATCTGTATGGGAGTTATCAGATATATCATGTATCATAGTTTTTTTTTTTTTTTTAATTTTATGAAGCAATATAATTGTGTAGCACTTACTCCCAAAACGAATAAATAATGCCAGCATTTTGACAGTTATTATTTCAGCGAAAAGTGACAAACTTATGAAACATATACTTTAAATTTCAAGGCGCCAGGTCTTTTAGTATTTTTATTTGTCATTAAAAGTAAACGATCTCAGTGAATTTGTAAACATGGAAAATATTGGTCATCGCTATGTAATCCAATATTTCCATTTAAAAGGTCTCAGTCCAACCAATATTAAAGCCGAGCTATGTTCCACTCTGGGAGAATCTGTTTCTTCGTTTACGACTATAGAATATTGGTAGCAGAGTTTAAACGTGGTCATACGACCTGCCAAAACGAATACCGCAATATTCGATCAATTGAGGCGTCTACGTCAGATACGGTTAAGGAAAATCCACAAAATGGTATTAGATGATCGTTGGCTGAAGGTGCATGAGCTAGCTCAAATGATAGGTATTTCAAAAAATGCTACACATCGTATATTGATTGAAAATTTGAAGATGAGAAAGCTGTGAGCAAGATAGGTGCTTGCTTTCAATAGAGTAAAAACAGTGTCGTGAATATGCTTCAGTAGAGCAATTGGCGTTGTTTCACCGCAATAAAGCCGAATTTTTTCTTCGATTTGTAACCATGGATGAGACATGGGATCCACCACTTCACACCTGTCACTCAAAAAGGACCAGTCGAAGCAATGGACTGGAATGGGAGAATCGTGTTTAAAGAAGGCCAAAACGGTTTCATCTGAATTCGAGCTCATGGCGTCTGTTTTTGGGATGCACATGGAATTATTTTTATTGAAAGGAAAAACCGTAAATGGTGAATATTATGTTAATTTATTGCATCGGTTAGGTGATGAAATTATGGCACAAAGGCCACATTTAGTGAAAAAGGAAGTGTTGTTCAATCAATACAATACAGTTCACACATCCACTACTGCGAATTAGTGAATTAAAGTTCCAATTGCTTAGTTGCCAAAATTAGGTCCTTTGAACTATTTTCCATTTCCAAACTTGCAAAAATAGGTCGGTGGTAAAATATTTGCCAACAATGAAGAGGTAGAGTCTACGTTTGATGGCTATTTTTAGAAATTTGACAGTTCTTACTTTAAACAGGGTATAGAAGCTATTGAATATAGCGGGAAAAACTGTAATGAGCTAAAAGGAGATTATGTATTGGGGCAGCCCTCGTAAGTAGCTGCGGATTACAGATTAGGGATTACAGTGGAAAAATTAAAATTCGGTAAATCCGTTGCTTAGTATACGAGATACCAGAAAGTGTGTGGTAACACCGTCCGTTTTCATTCCCAGAACCTAGGTCTTAAAATGCATAACGTGTGGCAAATTTTACTTAATTGAATAAAGTTAATAGAAAAATGAAATGAATGAATATGAAATGCCAGGTGTAATCAATTTTAGTGGAACCCCAATGTGTACTTGTATATTAAAAAATGTTGAATTGGTCATACTGCAGTACGTATAGTGCAGCGAGCGTTTATTATACCTTTCATATCGCAAAAGTAGAACATATTAAGTTTTTAATTGTGCTTGTAATGATCTCAAACAACGATTCAAGATCCCATAAAGTACACATATTCTCGATCATTGTAAAAATCAACTTATATCACGTAATATCAGTGACCAGTTCTTATCGCCTTCGATAGGGACCAAAAGTTCATTGAAAGCTAATCACATCACGAGGTACATTACCTACTGTACCATCTTGCTGAAATCACATACCATCCGAATCGGTATCTATGTCACAAAAAATATGTTTCTGTTACTGGTATATTTTTATTTTCAAAAAAAATACTTTCATATTTCATCTTTAAGTCATAAACCATATCTTTTAATTTCGTGAACAGTGTTTCCTTACTCCAAACAAGCGACAAATTTGCCTTCTTACAAAGCCGCTTAATGGGAATGAGGTTCACCGCATAAAAAGGTTTTCCCAATAAAGTAATGGATCTGTTTCAAGTTGAAACGTAGAAATTTTGCAAATAGGGCTTTATATGACCCTATATGTAAAATTTCTACGAATTAAAAGGTCATTTCGGTTAAGCCATTTGGCCAGCTAAATTGCATGTGCCTGAAAACGCATTTGATATCACAAGAATATCCAAATTCTTGAGAAAGATATAATATAACTGATTGTTCCTAATTTTCATCCACATTTGCTTCGGGTCATACTACCAGTAAGTTAATAAACACTGCAAACATTTCTATTTGACCTGAATTAACACATAATATTTATTATTAATTTAAGTTTATTGTATGCAGAACCCTTTCGAAATATCACAATTATGCCAAAGAATAATTCAATCGCCATTCCTGTAATTCGAAGAAATATAAGGTCAATTCAGTGGTCTTTTGAGAATTCTTGTTATTGTTTAGCCAGAAATATGTGCCCAATAATGCAATATCGTGGTACAAATTCCATGAGTTTTTTATACCTCAAATCCGACACTTTTGGACGAATGCGCTCTACCAAAAGGCACATAACGCCCAAATAATATTCATTGTTCACCATATGACTTTTCGCAAAAGATTCCGAGTGCTTAACATCGCGATAACCAAAGAAAACAATCAATATTAGCTTGACTTCGAAGTACTTTTTTTGAGTTGATCTCAGTTGGAAGGCGCCATTCTGAAAATTATTGACTGGTTTGCATGTCAAACTTACAAATCCATCTCTCCTCACCTGTTATACTGTGTGTCACGAATGTGTTGTCAGAATTGGCTTATTCTACCTTAATACAACTGAGTTTTGGAAAAAAATTCTGATCTTTCGGAAATAGTCAAGTGGCAACGTATTTATACCCGAACAATCATTTAAGACGGTACAAGTTGATTCGTGAGACACAGAAAGCTCAATGGCTATCCCCCTTAAACTTAAATGACGTTTTTGGTGACCACTTCTTTCACTTTATCGATATTAACTTCACTCTCGAATTCCGAAGAGCTGATTCAACGTAAGTCTTCTGTAACAATACAAAATTTAAGGCAAATTCTCCATTTGATGTTTCTGTTATTTTTATAGCAAAACACATTGAAGATAAAATGACAAATTCGAGCACTGAAAACTTTCTAAATGACAGATCGCGATCAAAGTCTGTGTCAGCAAACAGTAGATTACAGTCTGCGCCAACTTAAAATATATATGTATATAAAAAATATAAAGCACTGGCTTCATCGTCCTTTACATGCAATTACTTGCAGTACAACTCTATTATTTTCCGACATTTATGACTGTTTCATAAAGAAAAGTATTCAAAATCACTTTGTATTGCAGGTAATATAAGTTTTCCCTGTTTTGCTTTAACACCGTAATATAAGATGTATGAACGTACGAATGTACAATAGTAAACCAACTCCCTATTTCCCATCTGCTCCTTTAATGCACTTAATTTTCTTATATAGACGTTAAAAATAGCGGAACAAATCGTTTAGTTTGAATGCAAAAAGGCGTCAAGAAAAAAATCATTTCAACAAAGTTTCAGAAAAGGGGATATGATATAACAGCATAGCGAAACAGCATTTCAGCACTGTTTCTTGAGTATATTGCGGAGCATATGCTTAATAATTTCCTGCGGCGGATTTTGTTGCTGAATAAGAACACAATAAGAAGACGAACTCAAACAGAAGTTGTGAATCGCACTCACGTACAAAGCAACAGCACCAAAACCTCTTCAACAACAGCAAATCAACGATAACCATAATAAGTGAATGCGATTTACGGGCTAATGGAGAGCAGTAAAAGTCCCTACGTTTAGAAAGACACACACATACACAAACGCGCAAATATTTTGATCTATAGGGTGATTTTTTAAGATTTAAGTTTTTCAGGTTGGCAGCACTGGTTGGTAATGGTGTCCAAACGTCATCTGTCAAAGTGAAAAGTGTACAGTATACTCTGCCATTTCATCATGGAATGACGAATGACCTACCACAACGTCTAATTTTTGGTGAATGGGCCTTACAAAAGCTCAATGAAAATCGAAAAATTGTGTTCAGCGATGAGGCTCATTTCTTGCTGAACGGATACGTAAACAACAAAAACTGTCGCATCTGGAGTGATGAACAGCCACATGCCATACTTGAACGACATCGAGCCATGATACACGATTTTTTGTTGCCCCAATTAGCTGAGTGGAACTTAGTTGGTATGTGGTTTCATCAGGACGGTGCAACATGCCACACTGCTCGTGAAACAATGGATATGTTGAGGGATGAATTTGGTGAGCAGCTTATCTCTCGATTTGGCCGTGTGAGTTGGCCTCCAAGATCTTCCAATTTAAAGCCTCTTTATTATTACTTATGGGGTTATGCCAAGTCGTTAGTCTATGTGGACAACATAACATAACAGGCATTATTCGTGGAATACAGGCCGAAATGCTCGGAAAAGTGACGAAAAATTTGACCTTCCGAATGGACATTTTGATTTGGAGCCACTGATAACATTTATATGAAATTATCTTTAAAAATTCAATAGCAAAAACCAATTTATCGATTCCAATAAAAAAATTTTAATATATGATGCAAATTTGAGTGTTTTATTCGATTTAAAAAAAAAAACTACGACTAGCAAATCCCCATTTAAATGCTGCAAGTTACGCATCCTCGTAATAATGGGCAAACTTATCCTATTGTAAACAAAATAACTTCTAATGTAACCGCAATACTCCCTCATTATTAAAATTGCCGTAGAAGATGCACGTTTTGTTTACGTTATTGCACCAGTTGCCCACTAATGATTTCATCGTTGAACCATCATCCAATGTCCACTGATGATATCATTATTTAAGACTATGAACAATAGAAAATAAGTTATTTCTGAGATAGGCTCGATAACAAAATGTAATCAATAAAGGCTTCGGCCCAAAAGAATATTTTTTTTCAAACCATAACACAAACTGTTATTAATTTGCACAACTAGAGCTAAAAGCGGCAACGCTGTTTCACTAACTTTTGGGTGGAACGCCAAGTCAGAACCATACTTACCAGCAGATTTCTATTGCTATTGCTAGAAGTAGTAGGAAATATCTCTACGTGTATTTTATTAGGGGAAAGATGCACCAATTGTTCTATAATTTTATCTTATTTTATATTATTTTTTATAACTAATTGGTTTTGAAGATGATACACCGTAAATGACCTCCATGCTCATTGATGCACCTGATCAGAAAATTATTCATTGCGACCTGAAGGTTTGAAGTGGATATCGCCTCAATTCCGTGATTTTGTTTTGTACAATTCTTGCTTGACATGACTTCATAAAAAAAGTGTGGTGCAGTCAGGTCAGTTAACTTATGAGCCCGCGAAAAGTGAAATTTCTGGATTTTAATTTGTTTGGGAATATGCGTTGGAGCTTAGTCATAACTAATCTGACTATGTGTGTAGTTGTTCCATCTTGCTGGAATTAAATGGTATTGAAACGGATACGTCTTCAGGTAAAAAAACGGTAAGAACGGTCCCCATTGTAGTCTCTGCAGCATGACCATATATCCGCCATCTGTTGCGAATATCCTCATGCAGAACGACCCGTCGATTATGCCTAGTGCGCATTGTTCCATCGTATATTGCCATAAGAAACGCTTCCGTTTCCGGGAACACTTGGCTATATTGGAAATATATTGTTGATGCATCTTAGTCCACACTATCTAACTGCAATTAATGTGGATATCTACCATGTGTGGATTCATGCTTCGATTGCTCTTCTTTATTCACATCACTAACCAAATTTTCTAGATGTGCGAAATTTAGTGATAAAAGTTTCAGTGGTGTTCAATTATCTACCAGATTAATATATATCGAGTATTTGCAAAGCTCCACTTCACTTGCGAAAAATAATTTCTTGAGTATGTAAATCTGACTGTCATTACTGTTATTATTATTGTTATTGTTATTATTACCATTATTATTATAAATGATTACACAATCAATGGAATTGATAATTTATTTTATTTAGTACATACGTGTTATCCATTTAATGGTTGCAAAACCGCCCGTCTGGCAAAGCTATCAGATGTGAACTACCTGAAGTGTTCTTTACTTAGTAAACGGTTTTCCATTTACGAATATGGGTCATTAAAGAACCGAAGAACACGTAAACATAATAAGGACTTACTAAAAATAAAATTGGTGATTCAAACGTGGGCTTCTAATTCAACTTGATGGTTACGTCCACAGGCAAAATTGTTGCATGTGGGGATCGGAGAACCCAGAAGTGATTCTGGAAAAGCCGAAGTCTGGAGGTGTCACTGCGCTGTAGTTTTTTGAAAACTGGCTTAAAAATATGCACTGCTGGAATCATAGTTGACGTCTTTCAACAATTCCTGCGCGATGCTCATGTGACGTTGTTTTTGGCCAAAATTCAGCAATTTTGGAACGAACATCGCTACCAAACTCTTCAAGCCCAAAATTTCCGGAAAAATTGCATGGCGTGAGTCAACCGATATGCCGACATCCTCAGCAACTTCTCTAATTGTGATTCGATGATTCTCCATCGGTTGTTGACGTGCTGGGGCGTGCAGAGCAATCGTCGTCATTGAGATCTTCTCGACCTTCTGTGAAAAGCTTGTACCACTTGGAAAAAATTTGTTGATTTTGAGCACTTAATTACATTTTTTACGCAAAATTTGATGAAACTTCTTTGACCGATTTTTTTTCGATAGCAGAGAATGGCCGAACACGTAAAACACTTGTCTTATTTATGCCTGTCACAAACCAACTAAACATGCTATATGGATAAAGCCGTCAACATATCTTGGAGACGAGTGTACCAACATAAAAAATAATAATAATCGAAAGTCGAACGTACATAGCCCGCGAAATTTGAAAATTGACCTTATGTTTTGACTATATATAGGTACAGGGTTGCCCATATTCGACGGACCCATGTTTTTTAAAAAAAAATCAAAGAAAAAAATAAAAATTTGGCGGTTGGCAATCTTATTCATTTAATTTGTTCCAAGTAGATTTGTTTACATCAATTTTTGAATATGATATCTCTCAAATGGCCGCCTCTGGCGTTGATGGCGTATTGTGCCATTTTTGCAGCATTTTCCATCGTTTTCGCCAACATTTCGGCCGGAATAGCGGCTATTTCTTCACGAATGTTGTCCTTGAGCTCTTCTACGGTCCTTGGCTTGTTAACGTAAACCTTTGACTTCAAATGTCCCCACAAGAAGAAGTCAGCGGGCGTCAAATCGGGCGAACGCGGTGGCCAGTCCAAATCACCACTTTTCGACATCAAACGGCCCGGAAACAAATTCTTCAGAAAATCGATTGTTATGCGACTTGTGTGCGGTGGAGTGCCGTCTTGTTGAAACCAGAACTGCCTCATACGCTTTCGACGAATAATTGGCATCACAAAATTGGTCATCATGTCGCGATAACGCTCCTGGTTGATGGTAACAGCATGGCCATTTTCGTTTTGGAAGAAAAACGGCCCAATGATCGTTTTCGCACTAACGCCGCACCAAACTGTGACTTTTTCGTCATGAAGAGGCAATTCTTGAATCTCCTGAGGATTTTCAGTGGCGTAAATACGGCAATTTTGCTTATTTACGGTCCCATTCAATGTAAAATGGGCTTCATCGGACATGATAATTTTGTTCCAAAATTGCTCGTCATCATCGGCCATTTCGATGACTCGTTGGGCCCATTCCAATCGACGAGGCTTGTCCGCAGGCAACAATCTTTGCGTCAATTGAATTTTGTACGGGAACAAATGCAAATCAACGCGAATAATCCGTTGTAAAGTGGACCGAGCCATGCCCAACTGCTGAGAACGGCGTTTTTGGGATGTTCTTGGGGACCTCTCAACACTGGCTCGTACGGCAGCGATATTCTCGGCCGATCGCCTTGGTCGACTTTTATTTGGCCTCTTCGGATTAGAAAGAGCCTCACCAGTCGAAAATTTTTCGTATAAACGCTTAATGGTGTTCTTAGAAGGCGCACTTCTCACATTTTTTAATATTTTAAAAGCACGTTGAGTTTTCACAATTGACTTCTTCTGTTGAATGTAAATTTCAACTATTTCAGAGCGCTCGCGTGGCGTGTATTGTTCCATGGTAAAAATCTGCTTGGACTGACGCTTCAAACGCGGTATGTCATTAAGCGATCTGACATCTCTGTCAAAAGTTATGGCGTTGCCAGATGGGTCCGTCGAATATGGGCAACCCTGTATGTATATATAAAGGGTAACACACGAATCGTGCTACAAACACAAAGCATTTGGCATCAGCAAGGTGGGGTAACTGTGCACGTAGCCTGACCGGTGACCGGTTACGACGGAGCTATCCAGCAACTTCACTTTCCGCTGGCCCTCAAGGCCACCTGACCTGACTGCATCAGACTATTTTTATGGAGTTCTGTCAAGCAAGAGGTGTACAAAATGAACCCAAGCAATTTGACTGAATTGAATCTATCCAATAAAGCAATAATTGAAGCTATCGCGCAATGAATAATTTTTTGATCAGGTGTCGCATATGCGTTTATCATGAAATATAATTGGATTTTCTACACAGAAAAATAAAAAATTAAATGAAATACATTGATTAAAAATATATTTTTTTTGGAATTGTTGTTGTAGCTCAGCTGCCACCATGCACTTGGTATTTAAATGCATTTTTCTGGGTGTTGTCTATGAAATTGCTTATACAATTAGGTGAAAGTAAAAATACTGTTTATGTCACATAAATCTGTTTCTTATGGATGTGGCGGAGGTGGGCAATTTTCCACAGGGTTAGGAGTTTGGAAATAATAAATTATTCTCGAACAATCCGTATAAACTGAAACTAAAACCCTAGTCATGAAAGCTGTTACAATTGTTTGACAGATCTGAGTTTAGAGTACATCAAAATATGGACTTTGAATTGAGCATTTCACATATTGGTCACCCATGGTGAAACGACTATGTAGATAACTAAAACTTTTCTATTTGAGGTTGCATACCCATCACGTGGAATTTTTGTAAATTTGTCAAAAAAGAAGTCTGCAGAAAGACAAAAGTCTCAAAAAACCATATTGTTTGTTTTCATATGTTAAATTCCATCATGTTCATCTGATGCCGCGCTATTACTCGCTCACATATTAAGAGCTTGAATGTAATCTGTAATTAGAAAGACACAACTCATTTATGATGAGTTGCACATGATCTAATTCCATATTGGCAAATCAGCACACACGGAAATCACCATTTGCTTATACAATCGTTTCTGTATTGCAAACCACACAAAACTGCTGTTCTCCTTTACAAATGATTGGCAAGCATACAAAGTTACTCTCCTCCTTGACTTTCGTATTTGATAAATTGCCTGATACCATAAACATAAAGGATGAATCGTTATCAAAGGAAAGCGAATTATGTTCGCTCTAAATAAGGTTCTCTAATTTCTATGCAGAATATGGAGCAAATGGATACATTTTTGCGGGCAACGAGATGTATTGATTTGCAACAGGCTTCTGATAAGTGGTGTACGTGATTTGTAGTACACTGCAATTTTCAAAATTGAGATTGTCTATGCTAATCTGCAAAACAGTAATGAAATCATTAAAGGCAGGATGGGCACTCAAATGCCCCTATATAAAGACTTGCATTAGTTGAAGGAATTAGAATTGGAATTAAACTAATTTCACAATTATTATGCTAAACACAGCAGCAATGGCTGTGAACGAAGTATTTAATGAACTGGTGGAATAGATCTACAACGTCTAACATCAAGTCTGAGCTTTTTCTAGTTAGCAAAACAAAAATAACTCTCCCTGCATCCCACGAATAGAATGTGGGAGAAATTATCATTTTAGAGTGCTTACTGGCATTCTTTTTGTAAATGCACCGAACAGTGTTTACTCTATTGGCAATAAAAGTAGCAAAATCATCTTAAAAATTTTAGTTATAGATATGCACCAATTTGTACATGTAGTGCCATAAGAGCCGTGGCAATGTATCCCGTTCTTATTTGTAATACCAAATTTCTTAAACACCTGATGTGTGCAAAATAATTTTTAATTTGGATCAATTGAATGAAGAAATGTAAATCTAGGGACATATGGGTTAAATTATATAATTTATGTGGGAGTTACCAAAGAGGGCGTGGTTATTTTGTCAAATTTTACGAAGTTTTAAAATGCAATAAAATTATCAAAAATTGAAGTAGCTGTAATCAAATTAACTAATAAATAATCGATCAATTTATACGGGGGCATTATAAGGGACTACCACTTCCACGGTACCCACCCCCCACGATCTGTCAAAATATTACGCTAGGCCAAGTTTAAGGAAGTTATCGTGCATACCAGCTAACTAGCCAGACAGACGGACATCGTTTAATTGGACTTAAAAATCATAAAACTTATTTGGCCGTAAATTACTTGGTACTTCAAACGCTTCCTTTCGGATGTTATATTTTTGCCTCCAAATGACATTAATTAATTAATTCTCATCGATTACTTAACACATTTTTTTTATTCTTCATCAATCTTCTCCATCGTTTTTTTCCATTTTGGGTCAATTCTCAGCCAACTACAGATTGTTTAATTACGCAAATGAAATTTAAAATTTTTCAAGCATGTCAACTTGATCAACATCGAGCATTTGTCGCTTTAATTATATGCAAAATTAATTAATATGATCGGATGGAAACTGCCTAAGAAATAATAAATAACTAGTGTGCATCGGCGATACTTTTCAGCCATTTTTAAGTATGTTCTTAAAAATAAGCTTGCTCTCGCATTTGTTCAGTATCTTTTTCTTCCGCTTATAAATACATTTCGGTCCTGGCACTCTCATTCTGTTTTGTTTTGACGGCATAAAAATTATTTTGGTGACTTCCACCATGGAGTTTTTTCTTTACTTGAGATGAAAGTTGCATTCTTGTGCTGCATTTGAAGCGATTACATTTTTCGGGAAAAATGTTCATAATTTAGATGTGAATGACCGAAATAGACGGCCTTTTCGATTCATGATTACGATAACTCCTTAAGTAATTTGGCTGGCAAATGCTGCCTACCAAAATGTTATTATTTAAAGATGCTGAATGAGTTTTCGTTTATTGAACTATATTGACAGAAAGTCCTTTTAAATTTTTTGGCGATGCGATGAGGAGTACCAGACCGGTTGATTTTATTTACAAATTTTGTCAAACAGTACGAGTATAAATTAATACAGTGGACAAAAATTGCTGCAGTATGCAAACTAAGAGCTACATAGAGAAAATTGCATTTCGGAAAACCGGTCACGAGTGGTACCGAAAGTAGTGGGTGGGTATTGGCGCCAGTGAAGTTTCAAGAAGTTTCGTAAACACTTTCCAGTAACATTGACATATTATCAGCTAGCCACACTTAAAAAGTCATGATATTTGACACTTTAAACGCTGCCTGCTGCCGAATTAAAAGATGCGCACCTTTGCTTGCTCGCGTGAAGGTGCTTTAGTACGGGTAGATTCGAACAAGGTGAAACTCTTTCAGCAAATAAAATAATTCCAGAAAGCTGTCAATTGCGATAGTTTTGTTCTAATGGGAAATTATTTGAAAATACCGAGTTATACATTTTTCGCTTTTAAAATTTATTAAACACACAAAAAGCTCTGATTTCGATGAAACTCTTATTTTATTATAATGCTTGGACCTTGCCATCATATTCGACATACAGTGCCATTTAAATGACCGCCTCTGGATTGGTTGCAACAGTGAATTTTTCGAGGTAACTTTTGATCATTTTTATGCGTATTTCGAGCGGCTTCTTGACGATAAAATGCGCCAACGTTTGGGGATTATCGGGTAAACACGGACTTTGACGTAGCCATACAAAATAAGTCTAACGGGTTCAAATCGCATTACGCTTTCTGGGAACTTCTCATTCAATAAATCCAAAATCGGTCGTGTTGTGTAGCTCGTACCAGCGCCTTGTTGAAACTACTTATCGTCCAGTTAATAATCTTCAATTGCAGGACAAAAAAAGTCAGTTATCATACGGCCATAGAGCTCTGAATTGAAATTCGGATTGTCCGCCAGACTCTCACTAACAGAAGCGATATTTTCGGTAGTGCGCACATTGCGATGATGCATAGGCATAGTCACAGGTGACTACATCAATAACGCTTCCAGTCTCTTCAAATTTCTGTATAATGTCACCACTTCCTTACGCAGTAACTCGATTATGGCGGCCATAATCATCCCGCAATGCACGAAAAGTTTCCACGTTTGAATCACCACTTTGTAGTAAGTTTTAACCATTTTTACGCGTTTTTTCGGTTGTTAAACTGTCCGTATTCGTAAATGTCAAACATTTCACAAGCAATAGGTGATAGGTATTTTATAGCTAACAGCCTTGCTAGACTGGAGGTTTTGATTTTTAACTTTCTGATTATAAGGAGTACTAAACTAACATTATTTTCAAAAATTATCGTTTAGTTTTGGATAGCACTATTCAGTACTATATAAAAAACGGATTGAATATTGCAAATTGCGTATAATTGTGCATAAATTGCTAATTAAATTAATTTTATGACCGAACTTGGTGCGGTAGTTAATGCAAGCGGCTGTTATTTGTATTCCTTTATGTATCTAAAAATAGAAATGAGTGCAAGCTCAATTATTGCGAGAATTTCTACCATATTACATTCATGGGATGCAAAAAAAAATTGTTTTTTAAATTAAAAAAAAAAAAAATTGTAATAAACGTATATTTGTTTGAAATTTATATACTTTATATAGTGTGCACAACAATTTAAAAGAACAAATAATTTATTCTATCATCTTTTGCCATCGAACGAGAATTAAAGGTACATATAGTGGTGGTCAAAACATATGCAACTTAAATGAACTTTTAACTAAAAGTACATTTTTTAATCAAAATATCTTAAGAATTTTCTTAATTTATTTACTTATTTTTCTTTATTTTAATACATTCAGTTATTATTTAATATATTGCAAAATCAAACATATTCATTACCTTAAAAAAAAAGTTTCAACAAAATAAGTCGAAATTCAAGTGTTCAAAACATTTGCCACTCTTTTTTCTCTTATTTTTGACTATGTAATTAATACTACCAAATGCTAGGACACAACGGTAATCACGTTTCCTTTAATCATTTATGATTTACGTATTGGTATTTTATCAAAAAATGCATGTTTATTGTTTTGTTAAAGCAATTTATGGTTCGGAGTTAAAAAGGTTTACTCCGCTTTACAAATTTTTAAGGAAAATGGTTGGAAACAAATACTGTTCGGAATTAAAAGCAAGAGTTTTAATCGATTTTGAAAATTGACTTTCTCAAAAAGAAATTTCTATAAAATATGGTGTTTATGAACCGACAGTGTGTCGCATAGTTAACAATGAAAACATCCAAACAGTTCATAAAGGTGGAAGACCCCGTGTAACAACTGCATGTGAAGATCGGAAAATCAAGAAATTTTTTACGAAATTTCCCAAAGCTGTTCCCAGAGAAGCTAAAACAGAAATTCCAATAGAAGTGATTCTTTCCAATGTAAAAAGAAGAGCCCGAGATTACGGCCTCAGAAGCTACAGGTGCGCCAAAAATCCGTTTGTATCAGAAAAAAAGTCGTAGAGCTCGCCTCAACTTTGCTGAAACACATTTTAATTGGACTCAACAGCAATGGAAATGAGTTATGGTCTGACGAGTCAAAATTTAAGCTCCGAGGATCAGATGCAAGAGCCAATGTTCGACGATGTCTGGGAGAACAATTTAATCAACCGCCACAGTAAAGCATGGAGGAGAAAATATCATGGTCCTCGGGATACTGAATATGTTCAATTCATGATGACAGCTACAATCTGTAGCGATCTTCTGAGCTCAGTTATGCTCCCGTACGCTGAATTGCAAATGTCACTTTCGTCGACATTCCAGCACGACAATTAAGGGTAGGGCTAGTTGAAGGGAAAACAAATAAGGTTATGTCGTGGCCAGCTCAATCTGCCGATGTCAACTCGATTAACAATATGATTTCCAAACGTAATATTCGAAATGTAGTATTTCGAAATGGGTATGAGTTTTTCGTCGAATTGGAAAAGCAGTGGAATGCCGTTTCAAGCGATTACATTGAAAAGATTATTTCCTCAATGCCTAAAAAATGTTCGGAGGTAATAAAAAATAACGTAGTAAATGTTTTGAACACTTCAATTCCGACTTAGTTTGTTGAAACTATTTTATTTTTTTTTTTTTTTTTTGTTGTAAGGTAATGAATATTTTTGATTTTGCAATACGCGGTGTGTTGGAGAAATAAATTGAATGTTCAAATTTAGCGGTATACGTACATTCGACATTCGATTATTATGTTTTTTTATGTTGGTACACTCGCCTCAAAGATATGTTGACGGTTTTATCCATATAACATGTTTAGTTGGTTTTTGAGAGACATAAATAAGACAAGTGTTTTACGTGTTCGGCGATTCTCTGCTATCGAAAAAAAATCGATCAAAGAAGTTGCATCAAATTTTGTGTAAAAAATGGAATTAAGTGCTCAAAATCACTTGAAATGTTGACAGTGGCATACGGTGAGAATACTCTGAGTCAAACAAAATTTTCCAAGTGGTACAAGCATTCCACGGAAAGTCGAGAAGATGTGAATGACGACGTTCGCTCTGGAGAATCGTGTTATGGAGAATCGTCGAAGCACAATTAGAGAAGTTGCTGAGAATGTCGGCTTATCGGTTGGCTCACGCAATGCAATCTTTCCGGAAATTTTTAGCATGAAGCGTGTGGCAGCAAAGTTCGTTTCGAAATTGCTGAATTTTGACCAAAGACAACATCGCATGAGCGTAGCTCAGAAATTGTTAAATGACGTCAACGATGATCCAGATTTCCTTAAAAGGGTCATAACTGGTGAGGAATCATAGGTATATGGTTATGACAACGAAATCAAAGCCTAATACTCCCAATGAAAGAGTCCAGGAGAGCCAAGACCAAAAACAGCACGCCGAATTCGATCAAATGTCAAATTTTTGCTTACTGTGTTTTTCGACTACCATGGCGTAGTGCATCAGGAGTTATTACCACAAGGTCATATGGTAAATAAGGAATATTACCTTGAAGTTATGCACCGTTTGTGTGAAGCAATACGAAAAAAACGCTCGGAATTGTGGAAAAAAATTCATGACTTTTGCATTATAATAATGCACCTGCTCACTCATCTTTGCTTGTGAGAGATTATTAGGCCAAAAACAAAACAGTTATAATGCCTCACCCACCGTATTTACCAGATTTGGCCCCTGCGACTTTTTCCTGTTCCCAAGATTGAACAGACCCATGAAAGAACAGCTTTTTGCGACGAAAAACCGAGTCGCTGAGAGAGCTCTAGGACATACCAAAAAGTGCATATCAGAACTGCTTCGAGGATTGGAAAAAACGCTGGCACAAGCGTACTATGTCTGAGGGGGAATACTTTGAAGGAGATGAAACAGAAATTGATGAACAAATAAATATTTTTTGAGAAAAATGAAAATTCACCTTATTTTTTTAACACACATCTTATATTAGAAAAAAAAACCCTGAGTATAGTAAAGAAAATAAATTAAAAAGTTTCTTAAGGTGTTTTGATTAAAAAATTTACTTTTAGTTAAAATTTCATTTAAGTTGCATATGTTTTGACGACCACTGTATATTAAATTTATTTTACATCTTTAAATTTGTATGCAACTTTAGCCATGATTTATATATTTCATTTATGTCTACCAAGGATAATTCAGCAGATCCTTTATCCATACGGATGAAGTTTATGCTTACTTTGCATGTCATTAGCACTGCTATCCACTCCTGTTTCGTATGACTTAAGGAGAGAGGTGGAGGTCTTTCGCATTCAAGCCTTTTTTCAATGTGGAAACATAAAACTGTTCCAATTCTCGACCTTGTGAACGGTATCAACATAAATCTTCTTGGAAAATCTTTATAAGTGTGCAAAACTTTTGTGTTGCGGTGCAGCGGGCTTATTGTATCTGTTGTGGCGTTTGTTTTATTGTTACCATTATTATAATCTTCACATGGCAGTATTATGTACGTATGTACGAGTAACAACTTTAGTCCAAGGGGAACTTTAGGGCTGGCGGTTGATGTTTTTCAAACACGTTACATAGACAATATATTACATACATAGTATATACCATAGGTCTTATATTTCTAAAGGGCTATCTCAAGCCAGCACATAAATTTCAGTGAACTTACTTGATAGTTGGCAATGGTCTGACTAATTGTGCCGTGGATATTGAAGGATATTAAAAACCAATACAGAAAATTCAGTAGGGGAATTGAATATATGTACCTTCACACACCGTTCTTTTGCATTGGTGCAGAAATGTAAGCCATGGTAAAGCGCTTGGCTCTCATAAAATATTGCTCTGCATTAGCACGAAGCAACAGGAGAAAACTGCCCACCTAAAGAAGTCTTCTGTATAGCAATTGCGGAGGAACCAAATCGATTTGTGTCAAATCGATCATTATTGGTACCCAAGAGCAGCGAAGATGCAGAACCAAGTGCTCTAAACGCCCGACTCGTGTCAAATTTCATAGAATTTAGTCCAATTTTATGAGAAAATCAAAGAATATGAAGTCAGTTTAAGTACTTCGCATAATTTTACCATCATCCGACCAATGTTGTTGCCAAATTTGAGTGCATTACAACAGTTTCAAACGTAAAAACTAGGACTATATGGGTTAAGTGGGCTACTTGAAGGGGCGTGGTTACTTGATGGTCTTTCTTTTACTTTGTCAAACATTATAAACGATCACTGTGAATAGGAATGTAGGTTATCACAGCCGGCCCATTAGAAATTATAGAGAAAAGGTTACATTTGGAAAAATAGTTTGTCAAAATTTACTTCAACCGAGTGAAGTATACAAAACTAATAAAAGATTTAAATCGGGTTTTCTCAAGTTTCAGCGACCATTATAAATTAAATTAATGGACAAAATTCTACATTATTGCAGGCCACTAATTAGAAATTACAGAGGAAAGACTGAATTTCGTAAATTAGTCAATTTGTGTGAGGGGCACTTTAAAGGTCGACCATTTTCACCGTTACTTAACAAATTCTGAACACGTACTAAATATGACCGAACTGAACAAAAGATATGAACCTAATAATAGAAAATTCAAATCGTCCATTTACATGAGAGGTACCAGAAAGGGCGTGATTATTTACTAGGCTTCATCAAGCGCTGTGAAAGAATAAAATAGTATATAATTTACGCTGCCGCAGTCTACATTTTAAGAGTTACAGAGAACAGACTGAATTTAGGTAAATCGGTCAATTTGCTTGGGAGGTGCCTAAGGGATGGGTCGATATAACTGATTCGCCCAACTGCCTGCTGCGATTTTAAAAAGTTTAAAGAAGTTTCGCTGCAAGCTAGACAGATGTTCATGGTTCAATCGAGAACAAAATTCATGAAACACACTTGATCAAAAGATACCTTCTGTGTGTTAGATTTTTCCTCATCATGCCTTCATTCATTCTTTCGGGTAAAACTATAATTACGTAATTTTTTGAAAGAGGCCGTTTTATTCATTGAATATGAAATTTTTTCTCAACCGATCTTTACAATGTTCAAAAAAAAATAAAAAAAACAGCATTTTGTGCGCAAAATAAAAAAAAATGTGTAATATAATGCGTTTTTTACAATTTTATGCTATGACATTGCTTTTTGCGTCAAAATAATCTTATTGTGTATACCAAAACCAGCACAAAAATTTCAGTCAAATGAACTGACTTTCACATTTCATTCATTCAATATCCTTTGGCATTGGTGGAAAACTGTGCGGAGTGCAAAAAGTGACCTAGGAAATCATGTGCTCTAAATTAATAAACAATACTGCATTCATACTGTGGTTTAAATTAGGTAATTTGTATAGACGGTAGCATTTTACCACCTCAGCAAAAACATTGTTTACCAAATATCATAATAATCACCGCAACTATTCACCCAGTTATTGTGCAAATTTTACCGAAATACCAATGAATTTTACGTTGGGTTGTCATAGCAGATAAGTATTTGCAATTTGACGACCATTCAATACTAATTATGTGGTACTTTTCTGTTACTATGGCACTACAGTTTCGAACACATTTGTCAAAAATAATTAATTTTTTTATTTTTAAAACGTGAAAGGTAAATTTAATGTAATAGTTTGACGACTTATGTTTAGCAGATGAATGTAATAGATTTAGTTATGTTAAATTGTGGGGAAATATTGTTAACGCCACTCACTTGTCGTTCCAATCGTTCTAAGATTTGCTCCGAATCGGGAAATGTCTTTGATTGCGCCATCACTGTGTACACGAAACCGACCGCTCCACTACACAATAAAAAAAAACAGACTACAGACAATTTTACAAATTCATTGTATAAAGTGTTTCGATTTGTTGTTGCTGCTGGGACGCTACAGAGCGAAATATTGAACAAAACTCAAGTTTCTAAAATCTATGAGCTTGGAGTTACAGGAAGAAAAGGTGAGAGTTTATTCTTAGATACCGTCTTGGCAAATCTTATCTTATCAACCGAGTTCAGTGAAACCGAGTAGAAGAAATGAATCCTAGGATATTATCGTGTCTACCAGCCAGACAGACAGACGGACATCGCTCAGTCCACTTAATAAGTCATGAAACGAGTTGGGCCAAAAGATATGTGGCACCTTGTCGTATCAAATGATATATTCCCCTATACCTTCGAGTGAGCTTACAATGGGAAGATTGGCCTTTTTATACCTTCACCCGAGGAAATGATGATAAATTCCGCTTTTTGATAAAATAAACAAATTGAATAAAATTTGTTTATATTGTCAACCATTGGACAGACGGTATACTACTATTATTATTCCTTTTGTAGTAACTGTAAATGCCCATCTGAAATCTCAGAAGGTATAATTTTTAATTATAGTAATAATCTGTGTCTATTCAACTTGTCAATGTTGCGCCTATTGAGGACAGTGTGGGTACCGAAAAGCTGAAGGGAAATTACTGAAATTTCGTACAAAGGTGTAGGCTGAGTTCTAAATTTGGCAAAATATGTCCAGAAATGGAAAAAAAATACCCACAAAAAGCGTGTAAGCACCCCTAAAAAAGAACGTTTTTTCAAAAATTTCTTTATTTATTGGCAAATAGAGCAATGAGCCATCACGGGAAAGCCCCATTCCAACCCATATATCACTTTAAATACAGAATCCAATTGTGGATTGAAAAATATTAAAAAATAAACACTAATTTTCACTGGAAAAGAAGCCTAATTCATTATATTCTTTTGCGAGAACTGGTCGTCTCTGTAAAATTTTTCAAAATTATGACGGATAGATGGCGTAATTCAGTGGTTTTAACAGTCGTGCAACGTGTCCATTTAAAAGATGTAATACTTGGTACGCTTTTTTTGGATGTTAATTCTCCTGCAGTATCGAATTTAGTATTTTTTCTTTAGCTGTTGGAATAAAATGTGAAACGCAAAAAACAAAAATTAGACGAATAAGATCCTAGACGAAACTCGTTTCAGGATTTTCGAAGACAATTGACTCAATTTCGTATTTATGTGAAGTTGACGGTCTAGTCGATCTTAACAAAATGGTAATATTTTCTCAAGTTTTTGTTTGAAATTGGAAAGGAGGAAATCATAATACAACGTCTGGTGTTTCCTGTACTATTTGCTATGCTTGATGCGAACAATTCGTATACGTGTTTGCTTGTTTATACGTTTACTTGTATGATGCGTGGCAATGCAGCATCCTTTCATTCACTGAACTATACACTGAAGTATACTGAATTTATTGCAATTGACTGAAGGTTACGCATCTAGAAATATTTGGATTAAATTATTTTGTATGAGAGTTAGGGCCGAGAGAGAGAGAGAGAAGGGGCGATATTCAATCGATGTTTCCAAATTTCACCAATGTAGAGCACAAAGAATGAATTATTTGCACTCTAAGCTGAACTTAAAGCAACTGGCCTCGACACATCGAGGTATTCAAGTGATTGAGTAATCAAAAATTGTATTAAGTACTTCTCAAAGAGTAGCGTTCAAAATCGTCGGTAAACTGTAAGTTCTGTTGAGTCAGTTTATATCAAGAGAATGCGTATAAATTCGCTGAATGTCGGCAGCTCTTCCATATCTCTAGTCATAATGTTTGAGAACGAAAATGAACTATATTGTCACGACCCTTCTGGTACCTCCCATCCAAATTAAATTTACCTCTGTGACTTTTAATTGTTAGCTTTCCTTTAGATTTCCATTGCATGATAACTCATATATTTTTTGCCTCATATCTGCAAACAGCCTTCTGCCTTTTATCTTAAACACGGGCTGGTGCCGATCAGAGTCTTTCGTTTTCACAATGACCACGTTAATGATAATTCTTAATAGTATACAATAGAGGATAGAGTCAGGGATGGAGGTGAAGCTGGAATATTTCATCATTGCGTGATTGGCAAAGGTTATGGTAAGGCGTTTGCTTTCTGTAAAGACAGTGATAGATCACACTGCAAATATGAAAATACAATAGTTTTATTAGCCCCTAATTCTGCAAAGAAGCACAAGCTTGGGGTAATTGGGTCTATTGTCGACGATGGCATGGACTCCCCACCACGTAGCCAAAATAGTCCCAGCGTAAGGATATCACTGTTTGAGGATAACAAAACTGCGGAAGTTGGTAGTCTGCGATCAGAGCTATTTAAGATTGGTTGGAATGATTTCTGGAAGGACATGGTTAACCATTGTTTGACTACATCACCGATGACAGGAGTTTATGCGTATCACGTCATTATTTGGAAAAGCGTATGCTATGCTGTTTAGAAATTATTGTTAGATTAATCCATCCACATCGCATATAAGGCCCTGTCAGGTGCATAATGTTAGAGATCAACCACCATACCAGTATAGTTTTGAATATAGTAAATTAAAAATAAACCAGATATTTACAGCTGCCTTAAATTTGACACCCATTATTAGTAGCTATGACTTCATTTGAGAAAGATCATTAACGGGCAAGACGTTTTCATTTAATATAGACAAGGATCTTAGATGGTAACTTGTCTTGTAATATTAAATGAAATGCATTTTCATTTTTGTAATACGAAAATTATGTCGAGAAAATTTGCTGACAGAATTGGTTACTATAATTTAGTCTCTTTTCATTACGTGAGTACGCATTGTCACATCTACCTACTATAAAGCTTGTTACGCTGCTCACGATCATATTAGAGGATCCCAATCCATCCACCAAAGCCCAGGGGAACGAAAAAAAGAGGTAATTACAGAATAAAAACAAAACACAACATAACAATGAATACACCTTATTAAGAGAGTGTTCGATGGACATATTTTCGCACTATTGTCCTACCTTCCAAAGTCCATTAGGTTTCCAAATTGATATTTTTAAAGTTTAATGAACCTCATTCCAACACGCGCACACTCGCCTCACATAACCCATCTGTTATTCTCTCCTTCAGTTTGAGCTTAGCATATCAACATTTTTTCTTACTGTTGAGCACTAAACACATTAACTGATAACAGATTTTCTTTTCAATATTCTTAACATTAACACAAATTTACAAAACCTACTAAGCTACAAACATTTTTATTTGTAAATCGTTCATTCAGATTCACGTTTTTGCACGGAAGAGTTTTATGACCCTTTAGCAGCCCGCCAAATCTACTCCACTTTCTAGTTTAAAGAGATCTCTGAACCAGATTATGGATCTCTTTTTTCTATATCCCGCAACAAAAAATTATTCCGATTGACTTCCTAACTGTATTGGGCAATCCCTTCGGTCTAAAAAAAACTGGCGTTAATAACCTTCACAAACAAAATCACAAAAAAATCATACATGAACATACGAATACAACCTTTACAGCACAGACATAATAAACTTTAACTTAAAATAATTTCCTATGTCTTCAAAGAAATTAATTTTTTTCTTGGTTTTTCTTTTCAGAATCTGGGGGGTTGCCAACCGATTACGACTTTTGGCGGATATTTTCTGGGCGGTGGTCCCTTAGCAATTTTTGTTACCTTACAAGCCCTTCTAACTTGATCATTGATTTACAGGCAGCGCTCTTCGATTCCTGTTGCACGCACAAAACCGAAAGTTCACCCTTGAGTCGGGCAGTGGAATTTTTCTTGGCTTAGTCACAGTGGTGAAGTAACACTACCCAGCAAAATTAATGTCACTGACTTCGGTACCCGATTCGGAGGCCAGTTCCGGCCGTTTCTGCTTGGATTGGAGAGGGTTTAAAACGATACGACACGAATGAACAAATCCATTACTCATTTACAATTTGTTTCCACATTTACTAACACTCACATTACCAATTTTACTCAAGGTTGTGCATTGACACAACAAATCGCCGTTGATCATGTACCGAAATGTGTATTTATTTATTACAGTTTAAATCTGCGGAGGTAATGTCAGTCTTTATACTGGATGTACAAAAAAATACCATCGGTTGTTCTTATCCGGAAATGAAAATGGTTGTAACTGTTTACTTATTTATATATCTATTTGTTTATATTTTCCTTCGCGGTTGACAACCGTAACTTTTATATCACTGGTTTCGCTCGCCTCCAGAGCAATTATCCCACGAATTTTCTATTGATTCATTTATTAATTTGGCCCAATATCAGTTGTTATTGACCAGGTAGTTTCTCACTGTGTTGCTACTTTCGGTATTGTCGATATGTTAAATTTGGCAACATTTGCCACTATGACATTCCTTTTGTATATGATTCTTATTTGCTTCATAAAGTAGCAACGCTACTCCAACATTTCATCAGCCTGTCTGTATGTCTATCCTTCATTTTAGTTCTTATTTTGCAACACGCCGGTAGTCGGCTGTCCACTCAAACAGTTATTACTATTAGAAATGTACAGCCGATGGATCTTGTGGAAAATGGAGCCATATTGGCGAATTACCCTTTTTTGTATGATGGGAAAGAACGAATGCAGACACATCCATTTATTGTCACATCTACGGTGGTAACTCCATTTAAATCGACCGAGTAAAGTTAAAAACGCGTACTTGTTACGCATAGTGTCAACACTGTGACGGACGGTTTCGTGGTTGATGGAAATGCGGAATTCCTGGATTCTGAATCCCCACTAGTATTTTAGTTCTTTCCATTGCCTACAATTCAACATTAGTTCCAGATTATCCCGCTGCAACGTTCTTTACATATTATATTTCAAACAAAACCGTTCAGAGTTTAAAAAGCCATTCCCTTAATAATGACGTACATGTACATAATTCGTTCTGCTGTTTCCCTGTATAATACTTTGTTGCATTGACCCTGACGCATGTAGACTTGGCCTTAAAACAAGCGCTTTATCATGCCACCTGGGAAAATAATATATTAGTTGACAAAGAGACAAAGTATAATTTCCTGCAAAGAAATTCATTCAGAATAAGTAATGATGCGGAACTCACAACACCTTTGATACTCTTATACTTAATATCAACGTTATCTATCAGAACAACTATATAAACATCTCTTTTGACATCAATAACCTGCCACAAATGGATTTATTACTATCATCACATATTTTCTTCGGGAATATATCTCAATAAATTGAATAATAAATCTAAATTGCGCCATTATCGAAAACAATATTTATACATTTTACTATATTTAGAAATCACCGAGTTAATTTCGTTTCTATTTAATGGAATTTAATCATATGTGAGTGATTCTTCTTATTCTCAATTAAAATTTCCAAAGAAAGTCTTTTGTTTGAATAAATGGAAACAACGACATTAAATAACTTTTGGCTTGAAACATTAATAATGCTTGAATGCCTTCAACCATAGGATACAGATGGAAATATAATTGATAAGAAATGCCATTAGAGAAATTTCAGTGAAGTGAACTGATTTGCATTGATACAAAATGTGAGAAATGCCAGAAAAGACCAGGACCGTATGAAAAATAATTGATAAAAGAATCAAAATTATATCTTTCTGAGGTCGTTTGCTTAAAAATTATGGATCGGCCAATTTGTATGAACTAGTAAACTTGTTTCTAGGAGTAAAAAGAAACAATATTCTAGTATCACTTGAGCTGTGCAGAATCCGTTTAGTGGTTTCAAAACCACCGGTCTGGCAAGGCTGTCAGTTGTTAAATGCCTACCATCTGAATTGTTATTTATTTAGTGAGAAGTTTGCTAGTTACGAATATGGATCAAATAACTGAAGAAAGCGTAAATATAGTTAAAACTTGCTGCAAAAGCGGTGATTTAAACGTGGTTCCACATGACCGATTTTGGCTTTATTGCATGAGAAGCGTCCAGAAGGCTAAATTTCACTTTTGACGACGTCAGTTGACCACCACGATCATGCGATTTGATGACGTTAAACTTTTCTTTTTTATGGGGCTACGTCAAACACCGTGTTTACGCAGATAATCCCCAAGCGTACCGCCCGAAATGTGCGAAAAAGTGGTCGAAAACTACGTAGAAAAAACGCACTGCTGCAACCAATTCAGAGGCGGTCATTTAAATGTCCAAGCATTATAATGAAATAAATTCATACACCGAAATCATAGCTTTATGTGTGTTATATTTAACTTTACTTTTGAAACCGAAAAATGGATCATTAAAACATCATTAAAAAATTGGTCATTTATCTTATTAACTATTCACAATAAGTTTAACCCAAATATGGGCAAAAAGAGTAATAAAAAAATAAAATTCGGTTTGCAAATTCATTTTTAACATAACCTTTGGTAATAAAGATAAGTATAAGCACCATATACTTGTATATATACAGTTTTTGGTTTGTCATTTTAAAAAGACTGGCTGCAGCAACAGTTCTTTTATATGTACATGATATTGTATTGCAATACAACATAAATGTTCGATATACCACAGATATTCTTAAGTTTATACCTTTCATCAAACTTCGTTGAATTCAGTCAAGTTTGGTACACCCTAAGCACTTGGTAAAGGAAGGTCTGACAATATTCTACACGGCGGCATGCCTTCTTATACCTCCTATACAAATTGTAACTTCTCATACGCAGACCTTATGAATATATATTTGGCAACATTTGGAAAAACCCAACTTTTCCCTTTTCAGTATAATTTAGAAATCGCTGTAAGACTAGTAAACATATGTTTGCAAAAAATTATTATTTTTCCATTCTATTTACTATTCTTCTATATATTATGCTTTCTTTGTGGCGTATTAATTCAGAGCAGTATTTGATAAGATCTGTGCTGCACCCCACGCCTTTCCTGGCACCGCATACACTTTCCAACCAACGCAAAAGAAAGTTGGGTGATGGTATGCGCGCTTCAATTGTGACTGGCGTTTATAAAATGATTTCAGGTTTCAATATTTCAATTTATTTCAAAAGTTATTTCTACAGATTAATTCCAAGAAAACCTTATACTTAATGGGCCCAAACACATTTTCCTTATATCTGATACTACTGCAGTTGACAGCAGATTTGTAACATGTTTCAACAAAATTACTTACATGCGTTGTAAAACAAATACGAAACAAAGCTGTGTGACCATTAAAATATTTTTAATATTTGTTAGCAAATTGCCAACGCTTAATGTACTTATGACTGTTAATAAAAGATACGAGGGCGGTCTCAAAATTAACGAAGCTAACAAAGAAAACACAAAAAAATTGTGAAATTTTGTCTTTAGGTTTCAACATAATCTACTTTTAGCTCAATACATATTTCCAACGATATTCAATAGCTTCTATACCCTGTTCATAGCAAGAACTGTCAAACTCCTTAAAATATCCATAAAATACAGACTCCACCTCTTCATTGTTGTCAAATCACCGCGGCAGCTAAATCTGGTGAATAAAGTGCGTGGTGAAGCAATTAGAACTTTAATTCATTAATTTTAGCCACCGCAATAGTGGATGTGTCAACAGGAGAATTGCCTTGATGAATTAACACTTTCTTTCTCGACAAATTCGGCCTTTTTTCCATAATTTCATCACCTAATCGCTGCAATACATTAGCATAACATTCGCCGTTGGCCGTTTTTCCTTTCTGAAGGTCATCAATAAAAATAATCTAATGCGCTTCCCAAAAAACAGACGTCATGACCTTGCCTGCTGATGGAACCATCTTCGTCTTCTTTGGACACGATTGTCCCATTCCAGTCCACTGCTTTGACTGTTGCTATGTGTGTGACAGGTGTGAAATGGTGGACCCAATGTCTCCGTGGTTATAAATTGGTGCAATAATTAGGCTTTATTGCGGTAGAACATCGCCAAACTCTTTACTGAGTATTAAAAGCAACACATCTTGCTCACAGCTTTCTCATCTTCAAATCTTCGGTCAACATACGATGTGTAGCACTTTTTGAAATGCCTATCATTTCAGTTTGCTCATGAACGATCATCTAATACCATTTTGTAGATTTTCTTAACCGTGTCTGACGTAGATGTCTCAACTGGTCGACCACTACGGTGTTCGTCTTAGCAACTCGTACGGCCTCGTTTAAACTCTGCCACCCAATATTCTGTAGTCGTAAACGAAGGAGCAGATTCTCCCAGAGTAGAATCTAACTCCGCTTTAATATTGGTTAAACTGAGACCTTTTAAATGGAATTATTGGATTACATAACGATGACCAATATTTTCCATGATTACAAATTCGCTGATAATTTTTTTTAAACTACTAGCACCATCTATACGTCTGGTCGGCTAGTTTTGGGACAGCCTTCGTATGTCTCGTCGCAACATGAACAAAAACGCTTGGGTCTTAGCAGCCAAATGACTTAAAACTAGGTATAGGAGAACACATTTCTTCTAGGGTTCCTTTAAGCTATTTCGAACAAATACTAATTTTGACATTTTCAAATCATTAATGCAGACAATTTGTATATTTATACTCGTATATCGAAAACAAAAAAAGTTTTGTGTATTTATATATCGTACAAAATTATATTTTTTAATATTTTCTACGTATCGTAGCTATGATCGAAATTATTAAAATTTATCAAGCGATGTAACAACCATCTAGTACACAGTGTGAATTTTGTGTGATGGAAAACAAATAGAAGTAATTCGAAGGTTTGTCGTTGTTTTGCGAAATATCAGAAAAATGTTTCTCATTTGCATCGATATTGGAACATGTTTGCAAGCTGACTCGAGCAGATATAAGAAATGTATATCAACCAATGTTTCTGGCAACGCACCAGACATCTGAAGGATACTTCCTATAATCCAATAGAGATAGAGAAGATAGTTGAATTAACATACCTTTAAAACGCATGCCTAACATATTTATTTTAATTAGTTTTTTTTCGTCTTTACTTAGAACGAAACATGAAGAAAGATGCGAAGATAACTTGTGTGTTTCAGAGTTCTTGTGTAAACGAAAAGCAGTAGAGAAACTTCAGACCGTCGAACTGGCTTACAAATATCTGTGTCCTTTTGCAAAGTTGAAGGACATTATTTGTTTATTTACTTATATGTTTATTTAGTGAAACAAAGCCTTATCGGGCTGTACATCATAAGCGCAGCAAAAAATTCTCTCTGAGCGTGGCTATAGCCCCCCTCCCACCCCCCTTTACTTACTAACTTCATTCAATGCGCCAGTTAAACTTCTTTTCTTTAAGAAGGAGTAAAAAAAATATATTTTTTGCAGCAAACAACGTGCTATTCTTTATTCGATATATCTTCCAAAACTACCTTCCAATGGTTTACTTATTATCTATTTATTTATTTTTTTTTTCTTTTTCATTCATTTTCTTTATTGGATCTTTCTTACGAAATTTACAATATGTATTCAAATCTTAATCCTATCTTAAACTAAAGTATCCTGCCATTGCCGGATCTTGTTTTTGGCGAACAGATCTGTTTATCACCGGACCAACTCTAGCGTGTCCTTTCTTTTTAGCCGTATATGGCCGGGAAAATGCTGAAGGTTTTGAGCGAGTGGGTTTGAGTGGGAGGACAACTTCGATACATATGACCTGCTTAATTTTTTCATTTCCTCGGAAATATAAGGAATGTTTAAATCTTTGTGTATGTTATCATTCCTAACATACCATGGGGCACCACAAATTTGACGCAGTATTCTTGACTGTCTTCTCTGCAGCTTATTTATGTTAGAAGCCGATGCCGTTCCCCACAACTGGATGCCATATGTCCATATTGGCTTCAATATGGTTTTGTAGATGGTGATTTTATTTTCCAAACTGAGAGTAGACTGGGAGCCAATAAGCCAGTGGAGTTGAGCCATTTTTAATTTCAATTGTATGATTTTTGAGTCAATGTGATTTTTCCAGGTGAGACGTCGGTCAAGGTGAATACCCAAATATTTGACATGGTTATGAACGGGTATGATACTACCGTGAATAGTGAGGGCTGGGCAATTGTTCTGTCTAAGAGAGAATGTAACCTGTACACTCTTAGTGGCATTTACTTTTATCTTCCACTTTTCGAGCCAAGATTCTAATGTGTGTATATGAGACTGCAGTTGTCTAGAAGCCATTAATGGGCAAGTGCTAGTGCTCATGAATGCAGTGTCATCAGCGAAAGTTGAGGTTTGAATTAGGGAATGCACAGGCATGTCAGAAGTGTAGATGGTATATAGTATAGGGCCTAGTATACTGCCCTGCGGAACTCCTGCTGAAACTTTTCTTTGAGTTGAAACAGAGTCTTTCGATTTTACTACAAAAGATCGATCCTTCAGATAGCTCTCCAGGAGCTTATGCGTATTTGCCGGTAGAAAAGAGACTATTTTGTGAATAAGGCCTTCATGCCACACTTTATCAAAGGCTTGGGAGATGTCTATAAAGAGAGCTGAGCAATATTTCCGATCTTCGAATGTTTTTCTGATCTGGGTTACTATACGGTGTACTTGTTCTGTCGTTCCATGACCCTTGCGAAACCCAAACTGGTGCGTGGGTATTACCTGGTTTGTTTCAATATAGGGGTACAACATTTGGAGAAAGATCTTTTCAAACAGTTTAGATAAAATAGAGAGTAAACTTATGGGTCGATAGGATGTAATTTGTGACAGTTCCTTTCCAGGTTTTGGGATCATTATTATTTCAGACACCTTCCATGATTGAGGAAAGTATCCAATTCGAAGTATAGCATTAAATATAAATAAAACTAATTTGAGGATATTGTGGGGGAGTTCTGAAATCATGTTCGCTGTTATTTTATCGTGTCCAGGAGATTTATTCATTTTCAACGAGAGAACATTTTTCTTTAAGAGAGATAGACTTATTTTCATTGGATTTGTGACCATTGGGCTAATGATCGTTGGATTCACACGAGAGATTGTATCGTTAGGAGTAAATACTTCTTCCAGATGATCAGCAAATTCTTTCACTTTTTCATCACTACTCCTTGCCCATCCTCCATCTTTCATCCGTATTGGAGACTCCTGTGTTATAGGACGCTGTAGTTGTCTTGTGGCCTTGTACAGGCTATAGTTAGTGTTTTGTGTGGCTCCTAGACGAGATAAGTAGCGGGCTTCGGAGATTTCTTTTTTTTTTCATTCAGAGTTGACCTCAGTTTTGACTTGCACTGGTCGAGACGAGCTTTGAGGTAGGGAGATCTGTGCTTTTGCCATCGTCTTCTCGCTTTCCTTTTCTCTTTGATTAGAGATTCAATATGACATGAGGAGTCATTTTTTGTTTTAGCATGGACCTTGTGCGGAGTTGCCAAGTTTGCGGCAGTTGTCATTGTGGTAGTGAGGACGTTGATGGCAGACTGAATTTCATCTGGTGTTTTGAGAGAAAAGTTTTGCCACAGATGAGAGCTTATGTACATCTTGTATCTCAACCTGTTTGGAAAATGGTAAGAGATTTCCGGGTTCAAGGGAATGTTAAATACTGTGAGAATTGTGGGGGAGTGGTCTGATGAGAGGTCGAGGGAAGGAGTAACGATGATGTGTTCTCTTGTTATGCTCTTCATAACTGCAAAATTTATGAGATCGGGGGTTTTATTGAGATCCGTGGGCCAGTATGTTGGTTCACCTCCAGACAAAACTTTTAGGCCTGAACTCGATATAGCATTCAGCAATTGCCTGCCCCTGGGGTTGACGAGTCTAGACCCCCAGAAGGTATGTTTAGCATTGTAGTCTCCGGCTACTATAAACTTGTCACCAAGAGTAGAGAAAAAGTGTGAAAACTGGTCTTCGCTTATAACATATTTGGGAGGGCAGTATATGGAAGAAACTATTATGTTTAATCCAGTTAGTGCAACTGAAGTGGCTTGTATGTGATCAGTTTTATATTCGCGTAGAGGGAAGTGCTTTACCTGATCATTAATTATTGCAGCTGTTCCTCCACAAGCTCTGCCACTGGGATGTTTTGTATCGTAGGTTGAGTATCCATTTATTCGGAAGAAATTTTTTAACGAGAAATGAGTTTCAGAGACTAAGAGAATGTCAATATCTCGGGATCTCAAGAAATACTCTACTTCATTCTTATGTTGGGTGAGTCCGTTGGCATTCCAGTAACAAATTCTTATAGAGTTCATTTTCTGGTTAATAAAACTTGAATGAGCATATTCTGGTTTCGTAACATTTCTTGCATAATCCCCTGCATATTTGTCATGAAATTATTCATAGTTTTT
>JAHXMU010000096.1:0-14022 GCA_019455685.1 Philornis downsi
CCGGATTAACTATAAATGTGTGCAATGACACTTATGCAAATTGCTATGTAATAAACAAAATTAAACCATTAAACGATGCCTCAGCAACAGTGAAATTTTCTTAGGTACATACTCGTATAAAGTCAGATTCGATGGCTCATGTATATGAATTATATAGAATGAAAATGGAATGAAAATCCGTTTCAGTTAAGCTGAACTTAAATGAATAACAATCAAGCCGGCTACATTACAAACATTATGCCCTGTGAGATATCGACAAAACAAAAACCGCCTTTAAATGAGAGAGATTTACGGTGATTCTATTTGTTTACGTTCCCTCTCATGAGCAAACCTAATAGAAAAGCATGTAGAGAAGCTTCAATCAGGTAAAATGACTTACATGTAATTTTACACAACATCGTTATGTGATAATAAAAAATTGTGCGTGATGCTAGAAAGTGTGCGGTGAACGGGAAGATTCTTATTTTAAAAAAATACGAATTTATGCACTACTAAATTTTGAAAAGTTCCTCTTGGAAATTACGGGATCAATTTGTATTGGAACTAAATTTATGTGTTTAAAATTTAATTGAATTCTGCTTAACTATTCGAAAGATATGAAGTCAGGTATAGAGGTGTGTTCGAAAAATAATTTGACTTTTAATTTTTCTCAAAAAATATATATTTATTCAATTTTATCAGTTTATTTCATCAATTTCTATTTTATTTCCTTCAAAGTAGTCCTCAGAAACATATAATACACTTGTGCCAGCGTTTTCTCCAATTCTCGAAGCAGTTCTGATATGCACTTTTCGGTATGTCCTTGAGCTCTCTCAGCGATTCGGTTTTCATCTCCACAATCGTCGCAAAACGTCCTTTCGTAGGTATCTTCAATCTTGAGAACAGGAAAAAGTCGCAGGGGGCCAAATCTGATAAATATTACATTCCAAAATCCGAAACGAAAATATAACGTAAAGAAATCAGAGCTGAAATTTGATGTAGTCTCGTTTCGTTTCTTGTCACAAAAAAAAACATGGTGCCAAAAAAGTTTGAGATAACAGAATCAAGACTTTATTAAAAAATTTTAGTAAAATTAGAACGTTTCTCCCCACAACCGTTTCTTCCGCCTACCTTCACAGCAAGCACAATTATCTTCAGGATTCGCGGCAAAATTTATCGCAATTAACATGTTTATTGTTGTCAAGCTTTCTCCATGCTTAGTTCCTTACCTATGTTTTTAGTCCTCCGCCACTTTGTGGGTACCTTATTTGTAATCGGCTGGTGATTCAAGTGTGTCCTAGCACCATGGGTCATCACAGGCACCTCCATTTCTCAAGGACATTCACTAGTCCTATATGTACAACTTCTTGGTAAAGAGCGCGGACATTAAAAGTTCAAATACTTAAGGTAAGAGTTCTCAAAATAAATGGTATTTGAGTAGAGCAGCCAATAGGCAGACTAATAAGGCTACTACCTATATATTCGATACTCGTGTTGGGGCTGATCAGGGTGCTGTAAACTTCCCACTTTACCTAATACTAGAACCATGTCCTACTACATTACCACCGAATAAATACCCGAGAGTCGGAAATCGTAAGCCGGTTAAAACTTTAGCAAATGTTTCCGAATTTCCAATGTAACGTACTCTACCATGGCGACGAAACGTCCCTAAGCTCAATATTCCTGCAGTGAAAAAATTTCTTAGTTGCGTAGTTGAAGAAATCCGTACCTGATTTGTATTATGTAAAATTATTATAACTATTACAAATACTGACAACTATTTTGTTAGTTGCTATCAAACTTAGTGAATCTGTAATCAAATCCAGTTGTTGTTTTATAATTGCCATGATTAAAATAAGTATGAAATAATTTCAAACGAATGGAAACTTTTTGAAGGAAATATAATGTACGATAATTCTTTAAGCAAGATTAAATTGTAAAAAGGAGCATTATGGAACATACTTTTCATATCAAAAAAAAATTACTTTCCTATAAAGTAGCGTCTTGGAAATCGCTGCTGATATGAAGTCTTGCAGACATTTTTCGCATGAAAAAGTGTCTTGAAAGGCACCTCATACGAAGAAGTGTTCTATTCTATATAGAAAGTGCCTTTAGAAACACTATTCTTCGTGAAACCTCATAAAAATTATCTTCCACTACATGTCTTTCATGACACCTTTTTATGGGAAATGTCTTTCATATATATATAGTGTCTTTCATGATACTTTTCTTTGAAAAATTTCTTTTATATATGGAGAGTACCTTTCATGGCTCTTTTCTATATGAAAAATGCTACCATAACACTTTTCTTAAATTTATAAAAGCGACTTAAAAGGCATATTTCATACAAAACTCTTTAAGAAGACACATTTTGTGTAGATATTTCTTTTCATGGGCGAAATAGTTTTCAATGATTAGAAAATGCTTTTCCTCACATTTTGAGAGAGGGATAATTATTTTTTTCGGTTTTCAGGTGTAGAAAATCAGTCTTGAACAAAGTATGCTCCATTGCTAACTTAGGATGTTGCCCTAATGATCCTAAAGACAAAAATAATGTTGTATTTATTTAGATAATAAACATTAGTGTTAAAGAATAGCTGATATTTTAATTGCTCTAATATAAAAAACAAACAAAAATGTATATTCAAAACGAAAAGGGATTGGTTGCCAGTTATTACTAAATTGTTGTTCTGTATAAATTATGTTTGGAACGTTAAGAGCAACTACGCTTATAGTTAAATTGAGTATTTTACTATAACTAGTTAACGTCAATTCGTACCAACTCAAACACTTACGATATAGTTGACACTTTGATAGATGTGAACTATGTATTTTTTTCGGTGTGGTCAAATTTGAAAAACAGTTTCAAATGTGGCAAAATCTCCTTTTAACGAATGGGGTACATTTTTAAAATATGATGTGTCAGCAATCATTTTAAAAATTTGTGCTTTATTGCTAAGTAAATATGGTGCCAGCTTTTTCGTTTTACATATTTTTAATTCCATCGTGTATATTTTGATCGTTTATGCTAAATCAGGTTTGTAACGTTTTTGATCACCCCCACATTGGCTTGAAATAAAATTATGTCAATTTCGGCTTCTTGGAACTGTCTCCATCGTCGGCCTTTACTACTCCATTTCAGTAATTGTTTTCGATATCCAAACCCTGACTCAGTCAAAGCAGCCGATAAGGCAACTCTTCATTGCCATATGATTATAGTTCATTGATAACAACAAAACCGCAAATAACAACAAGTTAGTAATTTGTTATTACAAAAAGAAGGAGCAGCCAGCAGAACAGTTGCAAACTGTAAGCGACCAAGCCAATTTAAGTGAGCGGAATAACAATAAGCGGGCATAAACGAGCAAAGACCATTCCAAAGAGGGGCAATAAACTTGATTGACTGCTGCTGCTGCATTACAGATAAATAGAAAAGCGACAGCAAAGGTGGGTGCTTACATTTCAGTAAATGAACGCAGTTTCGTTCTAGTTCCATTTACATAAAAGAGAATTAATTTCCATTAGGCTTCCTATTTTCAATAAGGACAAAATGGCCACTTTCCAAATGAGCCCTAAAACATATGCAGTGCCCATGGCACTGTTCCGTAAGAATCGCGGAAAAGTGTGTGCTGCCCTCAGAGATAATGACGCCGTAGAAAAGGGTACCTTTGTCCTCTTAGAGGGTGGTAAAGATGTCAGTTTTAACGATACGGACATCAGCTACATTTTTCGCCAAGAATCCTACTTCCAATATCTCTTCGGCGTTAAGGAGCCCGATTGTTTTGGTGTTTTAAATGTTGAGACGGGAGAGTCGACATTATTTGTGCCCCGTCTACCTGAAGATTACGCTACTTGGATGGGGCGTTTATTGTCTCTGGAAGAATTTAAATCCATGTATGAGGTTGACCAAGTTTGTTACGTCGAAGATTTAGATAGCTTCTTTCAAAAGGCTTCGCCCAAACTGATTTTAACATTGAGTGGCTTAAATACGGACAGTGGTCTGTATTCCAAGCCCGCCAGCTTCGAGGGGATTGAAAAGTACGTCGTCAACTGCGATTTATTGCATCCCATTATTGCTGAATGTCGCGTCATCAAGTCGCCGGAAGAAATTGAAGTTTTACGCTATGTGGCGAAAGTGTCGTCGGATGCCCACATCAAGGTTATGCAGTTTATGGCCCCAGGACGCAGCGAATTCGAAGGAGAATCCGTTTTCTTACATCATTGCTATGGGGTGGGCGGCTGCCGTCATACTTCATACACTTGTATCTGCGGCAGCGGCCTCAATTCTGCAGTCTTGCATTATGGCCACGCAGCGGCTCCCAACGACAAAAGTGTGCAAAATGGCGATATGTGTTTGTTCGACATGGGTGCAAATTACTGCGGCTATGCAGCTGATATCACCTGCAGTTTCCCAGCCAACGGCAAGTTCAGCGAAGATCAAAAATTCATTTACAATGCTGTTCTGGATGCCCGTAATGCTGTTCTGCGAGAGGCCCGTGACGGTGTTTCCTGGGTGGACATGCACCGTTTGTCTAGCCGTGTTATGTTGCAACGCCTCAAGGAAGGTGGCATGTTGAAGGGCGACATTGACGAAATGTTGGCCGCTGGTTTGGCAGGCACATTCCAACCCCATGGCCTGGGCCATCTTATTGGACTTGATGTCCATGATGTGGGCGGATATTTGCCCGATCAACCAAGTCGCCCCTCTGAACCGTGGCTAAGCAAATTGCGCTTTGCTCGCATTCTAAAGGCTGGCATGTACGTCACTGTAGAGCCAGGTTGTTACTTCATCGACATTCTGATGGATAAAGCTCTGGCTGATCCTAATTTGAGCAAATTCATTGTCAAGGATGTATTTGAAAGATTCCGCAAATTTGGAGGTGTTCGTATTGAGGACGATGTTTTAATTACGCAAACAGGCAATGAGAATTTTGCCATTGTGCCTCGAACAGTAGAAGAAATTGAAAAATGTATGGCAAAGCGTAATTAAGGGTAAGTGAAAAGGGCGTGGAGATTATCAATCAAGGAAATTGTAAATGTCTCTATGACAAGTTTAAATCACCAAGTGAATGCACTCTGCTTTTTATTGTTATTTTTTGTACACGTTGTTCTGACAATAAGCCAATACACCATTGCGTTAACATGATAAATAAAATCGTATATTATAAAGATTAGATTAGAAGTGTATATTATATTTAATCTTTTCGCTTGATGGTGATCAAGTACAAGAAGTTAAGAAAATATTTTCTATGATTTGCAAATATGCCATCAATATTGAATTGGTTACCCAATTCTAATCACCTAATACAATTTACGGATATTTTTTTGCTGGGACAAAAGAGTCGATGAAGTCTTATTCACGATAAAGATTAATAAATCTTTCTACATCCATATGCATAAATGCATAACCTCTTTCATTGCGGACATTTGTTTTGAGTTTTATCAATTGTAGTGGAAAGTATGTGGTAGTGAGTGTTTTAATATACTGAAAGCTATTACGACAGATAAAATATAAAATCGCTTATCTAAAAATTTATATTTTTTTCAACCACAAAAGCAAAAACAGGAAAACCCTGAACAGTTGCTTTCAGCGATCTATTACAATGGATGTCGGCAACTATAATTTGGAAGTGATGGATGAATTTGTCGGCTTCGGCTAATGTCAATCTGGGAATTATGAGAAGAGTATTGTTGAGATAGAAGTAGATTTAATGATAAAGGCATCTCTCGATGCTTTGGTTTTCTACCAAAATCAATGGCAATGACTAGGGCAGATAAATCAGTTCTGGTAGTCTTCGAGAGAAAAATACTCCGTAGCGGTGAATGTCGATCACGCTCATAAAAATATAACGATTGCATTTGTTGAAAAATTTTGGCAATGATGGCGATCAAAAATTCGCTAGAAGAGCTGTGCCTGTAAGACCCCATAAAAACTTGGTCCGACAATTTTAAGGCAGGCTCCAGAAGATGTGCAGATCATAATTGATATTAGATTCGATTCAATCTCTATCTAGATATACATTGTTCTATCACCTAAATACCATTGGAAGGCGCGCTTCGCGCTGGCTGCACAATATGGCAATCTAAAATAAATAGAAATCCATTATTTTTCCAATAGATGGCTTTAGCAACTTGTGTTTCGCGCTGTATATGTCTGATCAGTATGGTCCTAATACTGAAAAACCAATTATCGAAAAAATTGATAAAATAATGATAAATAATGCATGTCCGACCACCATGTAAGCACTGTTTCAATTGTCCAGGTGCTAAGCATTGATCAAATACAAGCTTGTAGTCCAAACTTGACATCAATTGATTACCACCTGTTCTTGTTTATGGCAAATGATTTTAATTGTGAAAATCCACTGTTCCAGTTTTTTGCCAATAGGGACGAAGGTTTCTATGCCGGAGGCATAATGGAGGGCCACTCACATCTTATGACACCGATTAGAAAGCGTTTGATTGGTTCATGATTGAAAAGCCTTAGCAAGATGGCAATCCACTTAAAGTAGACAGATATATCGGGTTCGACGATCACAATAATACGGAGGGATTGCCGCTATTACTAATCGTCGTCCCACGGTCGATCACGATTGTCATAACACCCTTAATTTTGTTTTGTTAGTATACGATTATATAAAGCCATTGCTCTATGCGAGATGTGAAAACGTTTTTATTTCGATTTTACATCCTCATGCCCCTGATGATGGTCCTTTTGATAACCAAATTGATCGTTTTGCCTGCTACTTTCAAGTGCGTCTAAGCTAGAAGGTGAGATATGAAAGTGTTTTTATTTCGATTTTAAATCCCCATACCTCTGGTGATGATCCTTTTGAACTAATCGCACAGAAGAGCGTAACGACGACCCCATTGGACCGGTCGTGTTTTTGAATTTATAATAAACCTTAGGGCGACCAATTGACACACTGTCTACAAAGCCGATGAATTTGTTTCTCCATTCAGCAAATACGTTATTTTTAACCTGAAGGGAATTATCATCAAATGATAATCGCAACATTCAAACAAATAATATGACTGATATTTCACAAAATGTAGCGTACTTTTAGGCTTCTGTCGTGTCTGAACTTTGTGAAAAAGCTCTACAACGTCTTTCAGTCAAAAGCTAGCAGTGTAATGAAGTCTTCCAAATTTGGATACACTCAAATTGAAAAATGAGATGCATTGATTTTATTTTGATTGAATATTCGTATGCGTATATTTGTTACCAATGAGCCACTAATTATACACTACGTCTACAATGTGGTGTAAGTAGTCTTCTGGTGAGGTATTGGTTTCAAAGGATAATGTTGCGAAAAAGGTAGTGTTTGATATTTAATACCTGTGGTAAAGTATCGACAATAAAAAGATGTTGACATTCAGGTGTACTTTGATAAAACAATGGATATAATGATATAGAGGCCGGACAAGAGGTTAATAAAAATGACGTGTTCTCATAATAGTTTTAAGATACTCGATTATATGTCAGGTGCAACATCAAATGTTTCCGACAACAATTGAAAACCCAGCGCAATTTAGTTAGGCTATATTGTTGAGCATTGACAAAACCCCATTTTGTGAAACATACAGAGAGGGGAATTGCTAATTGAGTTTTGGTATTTCGGTAATGAAATATTCAATTCTAATTCCGGAGATATTATGCAAAGCAAATTAAAGAAGAAGAAGGTTAGGACTTTGTATGTGATAATTTCGAATAGATCAAGTTATGGTGCAAACTATTTCTCCCTAATTTCAAATAGAAGGTTTATGCAATAGGACATCAACAATTTTTTGTTTTATTTGGCTATTGAATTCTCCTTTCGACGCCTGGGTCAGTTCGATTTTGTACGAATGTAGGCCAAAATCTCAACACTCGCCAAGTCGATATCTGCGAAGGACCTAGTTCTTGCGCGCGGTGAGGAAACGACTGCCTGGGTTTCTTCAACAGAGTTTCAGGGACAGTGGCGATATTTTCGGCATATATTGCGTTTCATTGACGTAAGTGTATTTAAAAATAAAAAAAAAAATTACAAAAATTCAATTTCTGTCTTCGTCCCCCTCTGATCTTTTCTATACCCATTCGTTTCTTATGTTTAAAAGAAGTTTCATCGTTCTTCACTTCTATTGGTGATATTCATTTGAATCCACATTTTTATTAAAATCGGTCATATAGCTATTGTAACCTTGAATCGAAAACCGGTTCATTGATTATTTGAATCACACTTTTCAAAAAAAACCATTTCGTTCAAAAATTCTATCGCCAACATTTTGTCTAACATTTTTCTTTCTATTGGTTTCTTCGATATTTATAACAGTTGTCATAGGTGGAAGAATACGACCTTATTTTAATTGAAAATAATTTTTGATCAGTAGTAGAAACTGTCATCTTCGAAATGTAAATTTCATTGAGCTCTTCCCAACAAGCTATCGAATTTCACTCCTGTTTACTCTTCATACTGTATCATCATTGTATTTATAGAGCGCCATAATATGTACATTTGAATACGGTAATTTTTTGATAATATTTGTTGAATATTTGACCGTTCATAATGATAGTCTTGTGATAGGGTGCGTTATTGTGATGCAAACCCCATGACTTTTCTTTCCACAAATCTGACATTTTTCGAAGAATTTGCTCTCTCAAACATCACATAATGCCCAGATAATATTCTTTATTTACCTTCTTGCCCTCGTGTTAATTCAAAGAAACAGTCAAGATAATCTTGACATTTGAATGAATTTGTCGCAGTTCTTTCGATTTCGGCTTAGTTGAAAGGCGACATTCCGAAGATTGTTGACTGGCTTATACTTCAAACTCGTAAATACATATCTGATCATCCGTTATAATGTGGATGATGAGTGTTAGATTCTAATATGTCTTCAACGATCTTTGTCACGTTTGAGTTTTCGAACAGAATTCATGAGTAGCAACGCTTTGATACCCAAACAATCATGTAAAATGGTATGAATTGAATAGTGAGAGACGTAAAGTTCAGCGGGTATCTCTCCCAAACTTAAATGAGGATTTCTATTCACCATTTCCCTCACTTTATCAATGTTTGCCAGAAAGTAGCAAATCTTTTACCCCATCTCAACCATCTTTGAATGCACTATACGAATTATATGCACGTGTTTTTAATAACATCGATTCACCGTATCTTCTATAACTTATCTATAATTTTGAGATAAACTCGATCGTTCGATAATTTTATCCATCATCCATAAAAATCGCAGATCGCGCTTGAGAAGAAATGACAAAATCCAGCACTGTAAACAAACTAAAAGACAGATTGCACTCAAACTTCATGTCAGTATAGAGGACAGTTGTGACAAACCTAGCGAATTTGTAGAATTTCACAATCCCTTTTTAAATAATCAATTTCCGGCACAGAATATTAATTACAATACGAAACGATTGTGAGAATCAGAACACAAATTAAAAATTTTAGGAATAGTCGTAACCGTTTTCATTTAAATTCAGTATATTTTTATTAATCATTTGTACCTCGTTTGGAGAAATACTCTTCTTTATGTCCTTAATAGTTTTGCCATAAAAGATATACAACAACAAATTACAATCCAATTTTCGATGGCGTACGACGGGGTGTAGCTCCTGGTGTTACTATCTCTTGCTTATTTGCCAACTGTTCTTCACGTTGGGCTGCCTTCAATTTACGGTCTTCCATTTCTTCTTGAGCCAAACGCATTTGCGTTTCCATTTCCTTTAAATGTTCGGCCGCCTGTTTCTTCTTCTCACGCCCACTGCGTCCAGTTTCTTTGACCGAGAAAAACATGGGACCCAATTCGGCCAACCAATAACCATCAACGGCTGTGGCACATTGCATATATTCTTTGGCTGTCATAACCAGCTCGTGATAGACTACATAGTCGGGCGTTGTGCCTAAACCATACAAAGCGGAGGTGGGATGGAGATGGCACGGCATGCCAGTACGCAAATTGACATATTCCCCAATGCCCTTGAGACGGGCGGCCTGATAGAAGTAGGCAGAGCAAATACACTTTCGTATGATGTCCCAGTCGGTGCCGCACGATTTGACGCTGAGTTTCTGCTGCAGCATGATGTCTTTAAGTTGTTGGCGTACTTCACGTACTTTACGCATGGCCTTGACATGAATGAAATGTTCATTGCACCAATTGGAACCATAACTGTAGGGGAGGGGAGGAAAGAAAAAAGAAATGTAAATATATAAAGAACATGCAATGTATATGGGCATATACAAATCACATAATTACTTGTTTTGTTTCCATTGTAAATATACATTGAGGTAAGTCAAGTGATCAGATTCGGGAACCTGGAACTTCTCTCTGACACCATCGGCCTCTTCTTCGCGTCCTTTGGGTCGATAGAATATGGAAGGCACCGAAAGCATTGATACTGTAAAATATTGTGCGGAGAAAGAAACAAAATGTTGGTTATTAAAAGAATCAAATAATTTTCCATAAATGTAAAATGTCTACACTAAAAATATAAAATAAAACTGAATAAAATAAAAACTGAATATTGTGATCGTATTGCCTTAGTTGTAGTATAATTTGTATGTCATCGCCCGAGGAATGAAGATATATGGTGTAGTAAAAAAAGCGTTATTTCTGTATGACATTGAAGACTTTATTTAGCATAACTGGAATAATGCGATTTAGGTCACATATGCCCCGTTTTGTTCAATATTTTTTTTTCCATTTTGAAAGTAATTTATTTGTACCTCTCTCATGGAAACCCTCGTTCTTATTAGCAAAAAAAAAAAAACTGGAAAAGTCGATTTTCATAAGTTCTTAATGCAAATTTTTCACCAGCAAAATTATTCGTCATAGAAACGGCTGGCAATCACTTGCTGCCAGCTCCGAATTTCAGGGGTAGGTGCTTGAAGTGTTACCAACTTTACGCTGATGTAGCAAACAAACGGCTAATGACAGTATGCTCATTTTTTGACAAGCATCCATCTAGTATGTTGTTTACAAACTCTCCGAAGCATATCGTTTTACGTCACAGTTAAACAAAGTTTTCGAAATGGAATTCAAACGCAGCATAGCTGTTGCTTCGTATTTGTCTAGCAAATTGACATTTACGTGTGAACGAAAAGTTTGTGTATCGAAACAAAACACTTTACAATGATACTGGTAGCATAAAAAATCGTGATGGACATTCCCATCCAAAAATAGCAACATCACCGGAAATGATTGGAAAAGTGAAGGCCAGAATTCAACATAACCCACGGTAAAGCGCAGTTCAATAACGAAACATTTTCTGCTCGTGGCATGAGGCGCATATTATAAAATGCACTATGTTTAGAGTGCAAATCAAAATCCAATTTAGACTTGCGAATTGCTCTACGAAAGGAAGTACTCGCATCAGTGATGGTTTGGGCTGCAGTAACTATCGCAAGAGTCACCACTCGAATTCACTGAACAAGACTTAAAAGTAAATCAACAAATCTGCCGTGAAAAGATTTTAAACGATGGTTTGTTACTTTGGGTACGCAAACAATTCGGTGTGCATCATTGGACGTTTCATAGTCAGTAAAACCTATTTTTTTTTTAAGATAAAGTTTCAGGACTTAAAGCCAATGGATTCTTCCTCTAATGGCGACAGGTCTCAATTAAGCATTTCGCTTTGGGGGTGCAGCTCATTGTAAATGATTTCCTGGCAATCCCGCCAAATACACACCAAAACCTTCTGACCGTCAATCCTGGTCCTGGTTACTTGACCACTTTTCATTACCATCAGCTTCAGAAATATTTCAATTTTGTTGCAACTCAGCAGAGATTTGCAAATGGAAATACGGTCCATGCAGTTTTTTTGCGTTAACTCTTGTGGCGCCCATACATCGAGCTTATTTTTATGCCCAGTCTTATTTAAGGGTTTCAAATGGTTTTTTCAATATGTAGTTTCTGGATAATTAAAACGTTGCTTACATGATGATTATTTCTATTATTTTATCGACATTTTCGACAATTGGCTTTCGAGAGTGTTGCACACCTTTGACTTCAGAATTTCCGAAACGGAATCGACGAAACTAAAATTACGCGTGGTAAGCTATTACAGCATCCAGACCATAAACACTATACGGATTTGCAGCCGCCTACCCTGTATTTCTACCTTTACAGAAAAAACATTTTAAAGTATGTCGTATTTTCTCTTTCTTCTTCTTATGTGGCGACTGGAACAGATAACCTTATCTATTATACGCCGCCCGTAGAAAATAATTCCAGGCGCTTCGATCTTCTGCGCTTCTCCTCCAATTCGTCACACAAAGCTTCGATAATATTTCAAAAACCTGGTCCTTCTCTTTGCTTGTTTTTGAGTGCGAAATCTTATGTTTCTAACGCCACCTACCGTAATCTGGACGCGCTTATACAAAACGAGATACAGATTACTAAAGCTATCTATTGGAAAAACAATGGATTTCTTTTTACTACATTTTATACCATTTTACCATTTTTTCTCCATTTAATGGTTTCAAAACCGCTGGTCTGGCAAGGCTGTCAGCTGTTAAATTCCTGTCATCTGAAATGTTATTTATTTAGTGAAAGGCTTGCCATTTACGAACATGGCCGTCTTTTTTTGACCTGAAATTGAAGATTACAAACTGGACGGTCTTTGGTTTCAACAAGACAGTGCCACGAATCACACAACACGACCGATTTGAACTTTATTGAATGAGAAGTTTCTAGAAAGTATAATTTGACGTTTTGGCGATGTCAGTTGGCCGCCAAGATCATGCAATTTGACGCAGTTAGACTTTTTTTGTGGTGGTTACGTAAATAATCCCAAAACGATGGAGCATTTAAAAACCAGCATTCGTCAAGTTATCGCCGAGATACCGCCCGAAATGTGCGAAAAAGTGGTTGAAAACTACCTCAGAAGGATCTACTGCTGCAGCTAATCCAGAGTCTGTCATTTAAAAGGCATTATACAGGGTGGGCCATATGAGTGTTGGCGATTTAATTCTTCAATTTCTTGGCAACGCGCGGCGCGGGGTGGCGGGGGGATATGTTGTTCGCTGCGCCGCTTCCTGGAAATTTAGTCGCCATGGAGCCGTACACGGGAGTGCAGCGTGCATTTTGTGTCCGAGCGTATTACGAAAACAATAAATCAGTGATTACTGCACGACGTTTGTATCGGCATGAACACGGTTTACACGATTTAAGTGAAGTTCCAAGCGCCAATGTGATACGAAAATGGATCAGAATGTTCGAAACAATCGGCTCAACAGTAACAATTACGGTTCGTGGTCGCCCAGTTACTGCAAGATCAGCCGACATTGTGGAGCGTGTTCGTGTTTCAATTCAGCGAACAGTCAACACGTAATAGAAGTCAGTCTTTGGATGTCAAAAGAACAACTTTATGACGAATTTTGAAACGTGATTTGCATTTGAAGGCTTATAAGATTCAGATAGTCCAAGAATTTAAACCCGATGATGCCAATAACCGACTTATCTTTGTCGATTTGATGCTAGAGCGGTTCATCAATTTCAACAACGTGATTTTTAGTGATGAGGCCAATTTTCACCTTAATGGCCATGTGAACAAGCAAAATTGTCGGTTCTGGTCCGAGACTAATCCCCGACGCTTGCATGAACGTCCACTTCACAGCCCTAAACTTGTCGTGTGGGCTGGGATAACGTCAACCGTTGTTATTGGACCATACTTTTTTGAGGACGAAAGAGGGCATGCGATGACGGTTAGAGCGAACAATTATTGCAACATGCTAGCAGACTTTTTGGTGCCAGTTTTGCAAGAACTTCAAGGCAATACCTCGAGGATGTGGTTTTAACAGGATGGGGCCACATGTCATACGGCTAGGCTATCCATAGAGATGCTGAAAAATGTTTTTCCTGGAAAACTCATTTCGAAAAAGGGGGATATTGAATGGCCCCCACGTAGCCCCGATCTCTCTCCATGCGATTATTTTCTGTGGGGCTACCTCAAATCGGTAGTCTACGAGAATAATCCGACCAATTTACAGCAGTTGAAGAGGAGCATTATTCAGGAAAGTAACAAAATACCGAGAACAACTTTTCAAC
>JAHXMU010000096.1:22774-59971 GCA_019455685.1 Philornis downsi
AATGAGGCACATTTCATTCACCGCACAATTGCGGTCTTGAATTGTCTTAAAAAAGTTAGCTTTTTCTGGGGATTTTTTGTTAGCTTGTTTTTTTTTCGTTACCAAATTGTGGCAACTCTGCTTTCTATGTACATTTGTTCCACTTACCTATGATTAACACCTCTGCACTGCATTCCATTTGACAGGAAACGATAAGCATTTGACATTGCGGCGGATCCAAAGGAAATTCTGCCATTTGTCTGCCCAATGGCGTCAAGGCTCCCGTATGATCCAGAGCACCCAAAATCCATAACTGATACAGAGAATTTAAGATGTTATCTTGTGGTGGTGGATCCATAAAATGAAATTGCAATAAATCCACTACACCCAGAGATTTCAACAGCAGTACTGTATTAGCCAAATTCGTTCGCTGGATTTCAGGTACAGTCAGGGGCAACAATTCATCCTTGTACTGACGTTGAGTATACAAACGATATGCTTGGCCAGGACCTGTACGTCCAGCACGACCGGAACGCTGATTGGCATTAGCCTGCGAGATGGGGTAGATTTGCAAAGCATCCATACCTATACGAGGATTGTAAACTTTAAGTTTACAATATCCAGAATCGATAACATAGATGATACCATCCACAGTTAGCGATGTCTCGGCAATATTGGTGGCAACCACACATTTACGCAAACCATCGGGCGACTTTTGAAATATTTTCGCCTGTAAATCAGATGGCAGTTGTGAATAGATCGGCAATATGGACAACTCGGGGGCATTATCGATTTCTACCAGACGTTCGGCCAGCACCTCACATGTCACTTCAATGTCTTCCTGGCCCGGCATGAAAATGAGCATGTCACCTTCGTTGGGTGTGAGGTGAATTTGTAAGGCTTGTTTAACAGCCGATTCCACATAGTCCTCACAGGTGTTTTTACTAAACAACACATCGACCGGGAATGTACGCCCTGGTATGGTAAAAGTGGGCACATTGCCAAAGAAAGTTGAAAATTTCGTCGAATCCATGGTGGCAGACGTAACGATTAATTTTAAGTCACGTCTTCTGGCCACAATCTGAAATGTTGAAAGTAAAATATTAAATTTAGTACACTAAAAAAAACAACAAAACAAAAAAATTCATAAAATTGTAAGCAGGAACGACATTTTATTTGATTAAATGACATTTTCTGAGTTCATTAGGTCAAGGAAAATCAAAGAGTGTATCCTGGGCGTAATGAAGTAATCACCACATTAGCTTGTGGGCGCTCTTAAAACGTTATTAAAAAATTCACCTCTTCGCGTAAGGGAAATCTTAAGAGAAAAATCAAGGTGAAAAGGTGTATATAGAGGTTATTGTTATTGCCATTTTGAATATTTCTCTTAATTCGGTATTAACGAATTTAATATACTCTTCTGTTGGACAATTCAAAGAGATAACAGTTATAACTGTAACTCTGTTACGAAATCGGGGGTGATAAATAGAGTTGGAACTAAAGTACAATTTCAAAATAAAGACTTAATAATAAGAAAGTTATTATTACCTCTGTCTGCAATTTTACTCTGTGGATGATATTAAAACCCGGATTCAGAACGCTTCAACCTATCTGAATGAGTTTTTATATTGAAAATCAGAAACTTCATCGTATCTCGTATCCCTGACCATAAGTTCACTTTTAGGGAGAGTCGTAGAACTTTTCAGCACTTAAACTGATTAACTATCGAGATAAGAAGAGCTATTGAAAAAGTGGATTAAAACTGCACGATACTTCTAGAGGGTATTCAGAAATTCGATATTATGAAGGCACGACAATGCGCACTGAATTTTAGCTCTTGAAGTTTATGTTGTGTATAGATGCCTAGGATCCGATATGGTAATTTCGTTACTCGAGAACATGAAGTAATTGCAAGGAACGGCAAGTTCTTGGCACTTTTCATACCTTCCTTCACCTAAAGTAATAAAGGCTCGTTTCATTTTATACGGTAAAAATGTAATACGCAGAAGGAAGTGCTTAAAGTATTAAGTATACTCTGAATAATTACGTTCTATGACTTTTTAAGTCGATTGGGCGGTGTCCGATCGTCTGGCTGACATACACAATAACTGTCGAAAATCTTTCTGAAATTTTTTAAAACTTGTTACAGTCTATTATTTTGGCAGATCGTAGTAAAAGAGTATTGTAAATGGGCTACATTTATCCATCACTTCTGATGTCTCCCATACAAATTGATTGAGTTACCGGAATTCGATTTGTTTCCTGTAACCCCTCGTTCGTAAACTGCAGTAGCTTAAATGTTTGACCGATTAACCGAGCCTCTTCTGGTACCTTACATGCAAATAAACCATATATTCTCAAGTTCATCTGTTTTATTTTAAAATTTGGTACAGGTTGAGCGTTTGCTAAAGTAAGATTTCAGAATGTAAACGTAGCGCATTGCCGCATCCTTTTGGATACTTCCTATACAAATTGACTGATTTTCCGAAATTCAATCTTTCCTTTGTGACCTCTAAATTTTGCCGGAATTTTTTTAAATATTTATCAATTATATTGCATTGTAATGTTTAGTAAAATTTTAAAAATGAATCGGGCAATCCCACACAAAATAACCAAATTTAAGCCACATATTTCTAGATTAATATCTTTCAGTTACGTTAACTTCAGTATAATTTAGCACCCAATGTGGATTTGGAAAACTTAGTTCTGCGAATGAAGGTGTCACATATAAAAAAAGTATGTCTACAAATTGACCTACTTAGCTACTGTCAATTTCTAAGCAAGGTATTTTCGAAAGTTATAATTTCGTTTATTTTATTTTAATTTTTTTTTTTTGATTCTGAGAAAAAGGACCTTGGGTCAAAACCAGATCGCCTGACTGAAATTTATGTACTCTTTACTGCTGATTTCCCATGTAATTCGAATTTAATAACGGACAGCTTTTCGGCTAACATTGTTATTTTGAGCTCACAGAAGAGCGCAGTGAAAGCAGTGTAATATATTTATGACCATCTTCAATTAATTGATTCATTAATCGCTCATTCGACAATAAATGAAAATGATACAAATAGCGGACAGATTACGTTCAAATTGAACTTGTTCACTAGTAGGAATAAGATATATTTCCATAAGTTTCTCTAATGATACCCATGCCATATATCTAAACCGCAGAATCACTGAAGAAGGCATATTGAAACAAAAAGAAGTATTAGATTAAACTAAAATCACACCAACTATACTGGCTTCTCAATTCATATTTAAAATAAATATATATAAAATCGAATGTCTGCATGTTTGTTCCAAATACGCGTCCGAACTAAAGGCCTGATTGTCATGAAATTTTCACAGCATAGTTATGTTACTCAGGAAAGAATCGTAGACTATATTAGGATTTTATTATACAAAGAGGAGCGGCAACACCAATAGAAACAATTTTGATAATTTTAGCAATTTTGAAGGAATTTTTCAGGTATACTGTATAGAGATCTGGTACATTTGCTAGTAGCATAAAAGCAAATGTGTTGTAAAATTCTATCAAGGTAGTCAAGTAACCGACCGGATCGCCCTAAAAATTGAACAGTATGTATAGCTTATCAATTAGAAACTACAGAAACTCCAATGTGTTGTGATCGGATTGTGTTTGATTAAATTTAATGCAACCGACTGGAAGATATGAAGCCAATAATGTATGAATTAAATCGATATGGAAGTACGGAAAGGCTAAGCCCAATTATTATTTATGAAATAATGCAACGGACAAAAATTTAGATAGATGCGGGTTGTGGATGAGGAGTTATAGCGAGAATTTAATAAAATCTGCCAATTTGTATGACAGGGTGTGTGCGTATATAGGCAAAATATTAAGCCGTGCCAAGTTTTAAGAAGTTCCAAAAAGATTATCGCATCCACAAGCTACCACCAAGCCAGGCTGACGAACATCGCTCAATCGATATGATTGACTTTAAACGCCGCTCTCTAAGTTTTGCACGGCTTATACCTTCATTTCCGGGTTAAGGTATAAAAAGTCGAGAAATTGGGGAAATTTGAATTGTATCAAACAAATGTTTGTGCATCGTTGATTGCGTTTTTTTTGGTATCCTATATAGGATACTATTTACGAAATGTTTATTCATTTTATTTTGTTCTTATTCATAATCACTTTATCATCCAAACAAATCCAAAAGAAATAAATCCATAGAAACATACATCCGTACATGCAAACAAATCCATACACACCGTAATAACGCCGATAAGATAAAACCAAAATTCACCAATTGATGTTTGCAAAAAATTAACAAATTGTATTTACGTTATTTGACGTTCTCCTTCTTCTTTACCTTCTTTGTTTGCTTATGCGTAGAACTTGGTCGCATTGTTACTCCCCATAATATTTTATACAACTTATCCACGTTTAGCTTAGCGTGCAAAATTATCCCCTCTAGTGTGTGCAGTATAGCATTTGTATGGCAAAACGGGTATAGGATACCAAAAAAACGCAACCATTGTGTTGCTAAGATCTTAATTGTACCAAAAATAGTACAATCGTGCCAACTTTTGCATTTCTTAGTTCACCCAATTGAAGAGAGTGTAGGCAGTCCAGCCACATAAAACTCATAAACTTTACGTTAGTATGTTGTCATCACACATAAGACAACAAAAAAGATAACAAGTATACATAGTGCATACGTGTTGGTTGTCACGTACGCCAGTATAGGTGGAAGATTAGGTGTTTGGCTGCCCATTTTTACTCTTAATCTCGTTTTCTCTCCCTCTCTCGCTATCAATGACAATCATACAATAAAACGCTGTAAAAGATGTACATAAGTGATTATTTTTAATCTCGAAATTTACAAAAATATTAATTAAAAAGTGAATGACAGTGAAAAACGTATGTTTTGAACTTGCTTGAAAATTACACACAAAATAATTTTAATGTAAATCAGTTTAATCGGTTTTTGGGTTCTGCAACAGAGTGATATGATGATGGTCAACCACCCAAACCAACTTCAATGATAATAACAAAAGTGTGGTTCCGTTTTCGGCGATGCCATGCTAATTAACAACAACAATATGTTGCTGAATCTAACCGTCTGTTCGTACTATAAGACAAATTCACGTGTAGTCGTTAATGAGAATTTTTTGATTTTAATGCAAATAACACATAAGAAAAGTATGTGGAGTCAAACAAAACAAAACAAAAATAAATTAACATTTCATTGAAAATTTTGGCAAAACTAGTCTTTTTCAACGTCTAGAACGAAATATTATAACTCCAATTTGTAATCGATAATCCAAAAAATAAGACCAATTTTCAATTAAAATTGCTCATAATTTGTTAAATTGAAATCTTTGTAGTAAAATTCCAAGAAGGAAGATTCAAGTTTGCATTTCCATGAACCGAGTCCGTGTTTTCAAATGTTACACTTTTAAATAAATCCATTATTTGACTCTCTGATCTTTTATGATAAACGAAGTATCCCGCTCTTTTCAAAAACAGATTGGAGTCACAAATGTGACTCTTGATTTGTTCCTGAGTATGCTCGGGGAGTGATTATTTTTGGAAAGTTACTTCCTACTTGAATCCTCCAAGTTTGCATTTTCATGAACCGAGCTCATATTCTCAAATATTTCACTTTTAATTAAAACCATTATTTTTTAAGATGAACGGAATATCCGACTCTTTTCTCTTCAAAAATAGATTAGAGTTACAAATGCGACTCATGATTCATCCCCGAGTTCACTCTCGGGGTGATTATTTTTGGAAAGGTACCACCAATTTCGATAAATTTGAAATACAATTATCAGAGAAGATGGCTGTCGGCACACGAAGTCATGTGCTTGGCTCATAAGCTGGCTTACAATACAGATATATATCTATTATACTAAAATATCATTTTTTAATTAGGATAGCTTTCGTAATTCTTGCATATGGCGAAATACAAATGACGAACTTCTTTTAGCCCAAGAAAAAACTGATTGACGAATATCGCTTTCCATCGACTATAAATGCCCGAATTTGAAATTCCAACGAAGCTTATACGTATTTGTGGGTTGGTTCTGACCGATACGAAGTATTCAAAAAAATGTTCAAAAATCGTAGAGCAGTTATATCGAATATCAGAAATATTTTTTGCCTACATTAGCAACACTGTGACAAATATCTGTGTCAAACTTCACATCATAAATATCCTTAAAGTTTGAGCTACACTTGGTTTTGTATGACGCATAAAGTAATTTTGGCCGCTTTCACCATGTTGCATTTATTTTGGTTACGAAATGGACGAAAACGTGTCAAATATTGTAGAACGCCTCCGATTATGAGAACTTGTTGGAAACAAATGCTTACTAAACAGTCCAAAAAAGAAGAGGACGTATTGTTAAGCACGTTGTGAAAAACGTTGTTACGGTAATTGGCACTTGGATCTATGCTTATAATCCAGAATCAGCAAACCGATCGAGTGAATATTGCCGAAGGTGAGGCAAGTTTAAAAAGATCGCGTCAAAGTCGCTCACAGATCAGGGCCATGTTGATAATTTTCTTCGATTATCGTGTTATTAGGCATCATGAGTTTCTTCCGCTAGGACAAACTGTCTACAAGGAATATTATAACCGGTTATTCACTTTTCGGTTTTGAAAGTAAAGTTAAATAAAACACACATAAAGCTATAATTTCGATGAAACTTTTATTTCATTATAATGCTTGGACCATGGCATTATGTACGAAACACGATTACGAAATGCCATTACAATTATGATTACGATACGCAATGCGATTTAAATGACCGCCTCTGGATTGGTTGCAGCAGTGGATCCTTCCATTTCGGACGGAATCTCGGCGGTAACTTGACGAATGTTGCTCTAACGTTTGGGGATTATCTGCGTAAACACGGTATTTGACGTTGCCCCACAAAAAAAAGTATAACGGCGTCTAATCGCATGATCTTGGTGGCTAATTGACGTCGCCAAAGCGTGAAATTTCACTTTCTGGAAACTTCTTGTGCAATAAAGCCACAATCGGTCAAGTTGTGTGGCTCATGGCACCCTCTTGTTGAAACCACATATTGTCCAGTTTGTAGTCTTCAATTGCAGACCAAATAAAGTCGATTATCATACGGCCATAGGGCTCTGAATTGAAATTCGGATTATCCCTTACACTTTCATTTACAGAAGCGACATTTTCGGCAGTGCGTACATTGCGATGATACATAGACCTGACAACATCTGAAACGCTTCCAGTCTTTTCAAATTTCTTTATAATCTTGCCAATTCGTGGTACAGTAGGTCGATTATCATCCCGTAATGCACGAAAAGTGCCCATGTCGTTTGAATTACCACTTTTGTAGTAAGATTCAACTATTTTTACGCGTTCTTCGGTTATTCGTAAATGGTAAACCTTTCACTAAATAAATAATACTTCAGATGACAGAACACAGCTGACAAACTTCCCAGACCGGAGCTTTTGAAATCACTAAATGGATAACCCGTTATGAATATTATGTGTCGCTTGTGTGAAGCTATTCGCAAAGAGGCCGAATTAATGGATAGACAAATAAATCGTCGTTTTTCCATCATTATAACGGAATATCTCGCACTGCATTGTTTTTTGTGTTTTTCACCAAAAATTCAACTAGTATCGTTCAAAATTCATCACATTCGCCGGATTTAGCAACTTATGACTCCTGTCAAAACTCAAAGGACTGCTGAAGCCGGCTAAGAATTCAAGGCAGCCACTCTTAAGATCGTACCGGAAGATGACTGTTCCACATGCTCCATTGTTTTGGTAAAAAACGCTGGCATATACGTGTTGTATACGGCGGGTGAAATAAATGAAGGCATAAAATAAAATAAAAACAATAATAATAAATAAATAAATAAAAACTGATCTTATTGATTGGACACAGTAGTATAAAGCCGCCTATTCAACTATAAGCCTTGTTAATTATATACAGTTGTGACAAAATAATTGATCACATGTTCTCTGAAACTATCAGCAACAGTTCAAATTATACTCGTATTATGTCATAAATAATCTGCCTATGACAAAGAAACTAATTGCATAGAGCACTGGCGCCTGCATTTTTGCCGCGAGATATAAAACATTACAAAAATTGAATAAAGAAATAAAATGAAATGGTTTTCAAGGCACAATTATTGACAAGTAACGAGACGACGACCGGCGACCGATATGCATAATTTGTAACTTAAGTTAAGCATAATAAATGCAAATGTATACAACTGACGGCATCTAATGGACGTGGAAAGTTTTGTGGCGATTGTCACAACTATAGTATGGAAGCTAAGCTAGTTCGATGACTCGTTATGGAAGATTATCTCAAGCAGTTGTCCAATGAAGAATTTTAAAGTAATTCACGAAAATATGTAATTTTAATGCATCTCCATGAAGAATCGTACGTAAGAGAAACTGAAGAAGAGGCAAATTTTATTCAGGGACTGTCAACGAAACGTAATCAAACCGGAAAATACTTTTGATTTTATTCTGTTTTTGGCATCCGAACCAAAATTATACACAATTCTGATTCTGATTGCGGCAACCGAACCAAAATTGTAATAAATTTAGTTTCTTTTTCATACATTCAAAACGAAACTACAAACAATTTTGATTCATACATCCTAAACGAATTTGAAACCCCAAAATGATGTTATGTTATAAATTTATAAAATAAGTTATTTGAAGCTTTTACCTTCTGCAATTTGGAGCCAGGTCTTTACGATTCAGGTTAAGAAATAAAAATGCATAAAATTTCAGATATTCGAACCAAAATATTTGTTTTGTTATATTGTGACAAACAAACCGAATTAAAATAGGTTTCTTGTTCCGTTTCAGGTAAGGATATCAAATCAATAAAATTAATGAATAGTTGTTTTGAATATAAATTCGATATTTCGAATATAAATTCGAAACAAACATTCATTTTTATTTATTTATTCAGTCTACAGGTATACATCTTACATAAAAGTATACAAAACCAGAATTTTTTTTGTACCACCCGGGGTTTGCAGATTATACTCGTACGCATTAAATGATTTTAGTCCCCCCAGACTGAATGAATGAATGAATTTATGTACGAAAAATGTATGTAAGTAAGAAGGGAGAAAGCTAGACGTCATTAAGATGAGATGCCCGAGATAGCTGAAGCCTACTACTACTAACTTCTACAACAAAATGCCCTCAAACCCAATATTCCTAACACAAAGTGCAATAGAAATTACCGAAAAATCCCTTACTTGGGTATGAAAACCTCAGTACTGTACAGTACAATACCTGGTTCGATAAAGAATGCCAAATAGTGTCTGAATAAAAGAATGCTGTGCACATGGCAACGCTGTAGGTAGTTACAACAGACGCCGTGGGGGGGAGGAGAAGAAAAGGAAGGTACACTGACTTTCTTAGCAAAATAAACAGCTGCGGAAAGAAAGAGAACCAAAAGATTAACAGCACAGTTTATGGAACAGAACTCCCCTCCTGTGAGGATAGCAACGGAAATCTAGGCTTTTGCTATGCTGAGTATGCTGCAAATATGGAGGGACATCGGATGGCAGCACTGCTAAAGAAATCACACTTAACTCGGACGAACCTTAAACCCTTGGGGGGGGGAACTGTTTAGGGCCGGTGGCAATGAACTGATAAGTAACATGTGTCGGCTGTTAAACACGGTTTGGTTTAAGGGGTGCGTTTCTTTTAAATGGAGTCCAAAAGTAGGAGGGCGGTCCTAAAACTAGCCGACCTAACAAAGAAGACACAAAAAAGTATTAAAACATTTTCTTTACTTTTGAACATAGTCTCCTTTCAGTTCGATACACTTTTTCCAGCGATATTTAATAGCTTATATACCCTGTTTATAGTAATAATTGTCAAACTCCTTAAATTAGTCATCAGCCGCAAACTCCACCTGTTCATTGTTGGCAAATCTTTTACCATAGAGCCATTTTTTCAAGTTTGGAACTAGAAAATAGTCCGAGAAAGCTAAATTTGGCGAATAAGGGGCGTGATGAAGCAATTCGAACTTTAATTCATTAATGTTTAGCAATCACAATAGCGATGAAGCAATTCGAACTTTAATTCATTAATGTTTAGCAATCGCAATGGTGATTGTGTAAACTGGAGCGTTGTCTTGATGAAACAACACTTTCTTTTTCGCCAAATGCGGCCTTTTTTCCATAATTTCATCACCTAAAATCTGTAATAAATTAGCATAATATTCGCCGTTGATGGGTTTTCCTTTCTGAAGATAATAAATAAAAATAATCCCATGTTTTCACCTTTTAAGTAAACGATTCTCCTATTCCCGGCCACTGCTTTTTTGCCTGTTTCTTTGTCTCAGGTGTGAAATGTGGACTCATGTCTCATCCGCGGTTATAAATCGACGCAAAAATTCGGCTTTATTACGGTGAAATATCGCCAAAAACTATACTGAAACACGACACTGTTTTTGCTCTATTGAAAGCTAGCGCGGCACCCACCTTGCGCATAGCTCTCTCACCTTTAAACTTCGGTTAGTGTACGATGTATAGTACTTTTTGAAATGCCTGTCATTTCAGCTAGCTCACGCACCTTCAGCCGACGATCATTAAATAACATTTTGTGGATTTTCTTAACCGTGTCTGGCGTGGACACCTCAATTGGTCGACCATTATGGAGTTCGTCTTGGGAGGTCGTACTGCCTCATTTAAACTCTGCGCATAGCCGTAAATGAAAGAGCAGACTCCCCCAGAGTAGAATCCAGCTTTCATATTAGTCGAGACCTTTCAAATGGAAATATTGGATTACATAACGGTGACCAATTTTTTCCATGTTTACAAATTCATTGAGGTCGTTTACTTTTGATGGCAGCATGGTGCCTTAAAACTTAAAACATACATATTTTTTATAAGGTTGCCAATTTTCACCAAAATATTTTTTTTTTTTTCAAACTACTGGCACCATCAATAGCTTTGTGGTCGCCCTCGTATTATGTTCCGTGTCCAAAAAGGGCGATTTTACTGTGTGTGCATCAGTTATCAGTGCGGCATCAACAACCAGATATTCAAAATACGGAAAATCTTTGATGAGACCAAAGAAAATCAGATCGACTAGTGTTATCTGCATTCGACTATTCGATACTGCAAATGTTATTTGAGTACGATATCCTGTGAGTTGATATGTCTTTGTGATACTAACATAAAGTTTCAATTACATATTTAAGTGAGACATTGTAGAGGAAACCAACAACAAATCCTAAAAAATGGCGACAGAAAGAGACAGTATTATATGTTTGGCGAATTCATCAACAAGTCATGTCTAACATGTGCGCCAGTTAAACATGTAAACATGATTGCGTAATGTTACTGCAACCTCTTCAAACATTGAAGAAGAATCTGGATTTGACTATAAAACAAGATTTGTTTTGATAAGCAAAAAATCTATTCGTTGGAAACGTTCCGTGGGTTTGGACAAATCGCAATATGGAAATGGTGGATGAATTAATATATCTCGGATTCACCGTCTAGCTTATGGTCGCTCTCTGTGCACTATTTATAATCGATAATCGATGCGTTTTAACCGCCGTCTAAATAAGCATACGATTTTGTAAGAAAATATTGTTCAATTTTGAACTCAAAATGCGAAAAAAATGATAAAAGAAAGTCTAGCACACGTGTATTAATTAAACTACGTCAATAAATTACTTCCCTGAATTATCCGATCCCAATGTCACCTGATTAAACTTGATATCATTTCGGAATCAACAACATCTATCTTGACAATAAAATATTGTATTTTTAATCAAATTCCTCGCACATTTTTCTGTTAATTAACAATGAATGAACGTTAATTGTCGGTTCATACACCTCTACCATATATTTTAAACTAAATCACGAGATGTAAATAAAATGTAAAATAAATAAATGTAAGAATATAAAATTTTATGGATTTTAAGATTGCAGATACTCGTACAAAACTACACATTTCACAAATCCAAATATAAGTAATAAGAATTTCAATTGACTCTTTGAATATAAAACGATAAGATTAACTAAATTCTTTTATTTCACATTGATTTTAGTGAAAATGACTAATAGTCCTATTTACTACTAGAGTCCAAATTTGAAATGAATACCAAGAAATTTGTAATAACTTGAAGAGAAGCAAACATACTGTGAACGTGCCTTCAAGCTCGTTTGCGGGAACTGAGTACGTTTGCTGGAAAAGACAGTCATAGTCATAACGTGATACATATAATCGAATTGGCTTGTGGCCAAGTACTTACTACTGGCATTATTATTTCGAGATTTTGCAAACTAAACAGCTGAGATCTAGATAAATAAATGATCGCGCCATAGCCATATTAATTAGATAATAAATATACATATAATTCCACTATTAGATTTATTAAGTAGTCTTGTTTATATGAAAGAGAATTTGTCGACATCGAAGTTAGGTAGAATAAAGTGAAAATACTCAAAGTTGTAATGATCTTTTTTTCTTTCCTTTTTTTCAAGTAGATACAACAAAATAACCGTAATGGGTGACTATTTGAACTTACGCAGTAATCTGACTCATAGATCTACGCGCGTGTCCCATGACGCATATTACGGACAATGGCCAACGATTAAAGCTCTGACAGATATGATTGCCAAGAAATGAAAGAAACAAAATTCCCCAAGTGTTGACGATTTTCTCAGAGAGTGTGGGGATTATTATAAAATTGTGCACCTGCATTTTCTAGACTCTTTACAGAGAAAATATCTTTATCCAACTGGCGGTTATGCCCGACATTGCCGCCTTCCAAGAAATGCGACAGATGGCAACTATTATATAGGTATACCCATATATGTATGTAACATTTATGAAGAAAGTCTGAATTTAGTTTGAATAGCACAACTAATAGCAGCAAGAGAAGCTGTTTTGTAGGCATGTTGCGAAGGAAAACAAAGACGATGAGATCACATATACAGGGGTATCCATTTAATTGTTTCAAAACCACCTCCCTGGCAAGGCTGTCAGTTGTTAAATACCTGTCATCTGAAGTGTTATTTATTTAGTGAGAGGTTTGCAATTTCCGAATACGGATCGTTTAACAAACTTACTACGAAATAATGATTCAAATGTGGGCATTTTTCATGCATTACGGGGTGATTACGGTGGCCATAATCGACCTACTGTGCAAGAAATTGGCGAGATTATAAAGAAATTTAGAGAAACTGGAAGCATTACGGACGTTGTACGACGTACTGCCGAAAATTTCGCTTCTCTTAGCGAAAGCGTGACGGATATTTCGAATCTCTGTTTAAATTTTCGTTGAGCCCGAATGCACATTAGATTAGTTATGATCACAAACTCCTGATCATAACTAATCTAATCCTGTTGTCCTGCGGATATCCTTATGCCCTGCTGTGTTGAAAAAAAAAAAAATTTTAAACCATTTTCCTAGGCATTGATATATATGTATGTTGAATTGAACACTAAAAACATGATACCTGTCGAATTTTGCATTAAAACAGAAAAGCAACTGTCATGTGCTTTTCCCAGCCACCCATAAAATTTATGTATTATCTTTTGTCGGGGAATATACTCAAATCGATGTGACGAAAAAAGCTTTGTCTAGTTAGGAATTGTAACTATCTGGTCGCTTACAAGCAACGACACAAGATTAAAACTTCAATCTCTTATCCACAACAAATCCACAAACAAATTTAGTATGTTTAGTGAGTTTGAAACCCAATACAACCAACTATAATTTTTTGGGCGGCGTTCAAATCGATGTCTGAAGAACACTACGAGTAATTGAATAATCTGCAAGTCTAGTAAATGCCTTTGAAACTGTGACATTGCGAACCGCGGTAAAACTGTACCTATAGGTCCTATGGGGTCTAAAAATAGAATTCATGTCAGTTTGCTGTAGTTTCACATTCTACCATATCTTATTCTTGGGATGAAAAGGAATTTGTTTCTTTAGTACAACCAACTATTATTATTTGAGTAATGATCAAACTGATGTGTCTGAAGTGTCTTCGAGTTCGAGCTGAGTAATCGATAAGTCTAGTGAATGCTGCTCAAACTGTGACGTTGGTATCGTCATCAAACCGTAAGTCCCGTTGAGTGAGTCTAAAAATAGAATGCGTGTCAGCTCATTGAACGTAAGGAGCTCTCCCATATCTCATTTTTGGGATGCAAGGAAGTTTGTTGTTTTTTTCCCATGCCAACGTATTTGCTTCTAGGATGGCAATGTGTCAGCTTTGTATTTGCAAATCGGGCAAAATCACCGTGTCTACAAACCGTTCGAACATTTTTGGCTTCCGTTTCTGTCTTTTATTTCATTTCATGTTTTCTTAATAATTTTAATTTAAGAATGTTTTATACACGCAAACATCGTGCTTGTGACCGTGGATACGAGTTGTGATACTACCACCTATCATTGTTTGAGCCGCTCTCTCACATCGATGTGAATGGCAACGACTTTCAGTGGTCGAGTAATCAACTAGTCAAAAAATTTCTCAAAGTAACATTCTTAACTGTCATTGTAAAATATTCTGATTTTTTCCTTTTGGATCTCAGGTTTCAAATCGCTATAGGTGATCTGGGGGGAGCTTTGGCTAAATTGGGCGGTTGCCAACCAGGAGGTCTAAGTTCTTATTCGCCCTACGTATGTACATATATACTCGTATGTGATTTGCTTATGGCGAATTGATCATTTCTGAGTAAGAAAAAAAATAAAGATCTGAGACTTATATTGGTATTTTTGTCGAAATTCGAGGGCGGCTTGTCACTTAGTTCTGGTGGTTGTCGAAGTGAAAAAAACTCGTGCTCTCGTCGATCACTACCACGAAATCTCCGTGCACCGCCGCTAGGTTACCACCTGGGCATCACAAGTAATATTTTTTTTTTAATTTCATCGTCGGATAAGGTGGCCATTACACCATTGAGCAATAGTTCAGTTTATAATTGAGTTTAAGTTAATTGTAGTTATTCAAATAATGATTTTCATTTCAATTCATTTCTTAATCAATTCATATAATTCATTGTGTATTTATTAAAAAAGAGCAGAGGTAATTGTATTGAACACTCATTCAACAGCACATCCCTTTGGTTGAGTCTAAAAATGGAACGTGTGCAATGTGTGAATCTCTCCAATATCCTGTTCACGTGATGCAGAGGAATTTGGTTTGTTTAAATTAAAGTGAGTGGTTTGCTGCGCTACCGCATTCATAGTATTGGGACTGCTAACGACCACAGGGTGGCATAAGATTTACGTTTCAGTGACGGATATTATTTACCTGCTTAAGACGAATCAGTTTTAGCATTGCACTTAAGCACTTTCAAATTATTCGTTTTCTCACTTTAACTACGGCCAGATGAATATCAGATGGCATTACGCGAAAATATTGAGCTGCTTGAGAAATTCTATAAAAGGTTCTGTTTAATCTCAAGCGAATAACAGTTAGAGAGCTCAAAGTATAATTTCCTCCTTAATACAATCTATTTACTTTGTGGATCAACCCACTATATCGGGTGTTTCGGAAAATTCGTTCGGTCTTTGAAAGAAATTTATTCACAAATGTATATAGAAGAGAACAATTATTTTAATCTATTATATAATCTCCCCCTTTTTTAATAACTTCTTCCCGCCACTCTGGGAGCTTTTTAATTTCTTTCTCATGAAACTCGGTTGCTTTTTCTGAAAACAAAAAAAAAAACATTCAATTCGATTTTTCACTTCCCCGTTGTCATGGAAATTCAAATCGTTCAAGTGGTTGCTCAGAATGCGAAATAAGTGATAGTCGGATGGGGTGAGGTCTGGTGAATACGGTGGATAAGTTAAAGCTTCCCACCTAACCTCTGATGGTTTCGCAAAGCAGTGTAAGGCCTTGGTGGGTCAGTCTGAGGTACCCACACATCAAGGTTGCTAACAAATCCAAGTTCTTTTATGACCCTATGAACGATGGGTCTGATTTTTTTTTAATTATTTCAGCTAACAGTTAGGTTACACGGGGATTAACAATAACTAAATCTCTAACTTCCTCGGAAACAATTTCTTTTGATCGTCCTGATCTGGGAGCGTCCGTTTCGGAGAAGTCGAACGTAGAAAATCTTTTAAACCATTTCTGGCACGTTCTTATGGCAGACTTCATGTTTTGGTTGGCTTCCTTTTCGGAAGTAATACATCATAATATGCCTAAAATGCTATTTTCTCCCCTTTTTTCCTCGTTTTAAAACTTTTTTTTTAAACGCTATAACAACTCACGACTAAAACGATAACACAAGTCAACAATAGCAAGCAGTTTAGAGAAGAGGTGGGAGGAAGTTATGATAGTGTTTGAAGGAACTCTACTACGACATGAGAAGCGACGTATGGTGAGTTAACGAATTAACCGAACCAATTTTCCGAACAACCCGATACATTTTAGCAAATACTTATGTTTATACAACAATCTATTAATATCAAATGTGTTTTTGGTAAAACAAAACATACTATATATGTTGGAGGAGGTCGCTTATTGACCTAGACTACCATTTTTGTCTCCATTCTGCTTGTTTTATAAATTCTTTCAAATATTTTCTTAACTTAGTATCATTGGGAATTTCGCCAAAAGAAAATAGAAAAATAAAATTCTGATAGATTCATACTTTGTTTACAATCATCGCGATCTCGGCATAATGAAATTGCGCACACAGTAGATTAGAGAACTATTAGAATGTGGCGATAATGGATGTGGACTTAAACTTCTCTATGCACAAGTTCTATACTATATTTATTTCACAATAACAGCTATGTGGTGAGCATACTTAGATCATTTTTAACAAACCTTTTGTAATACTAAACTCAGTTACGAAAGAATTTTACCGTCAGCAGTTAGTCATAATTAAGTTTAATAGGCTTTCATCAAAGTAATCCTTACCACAAAATCTTGGCCCACGTCGTCCAGACAAATAATTACATAAAGTGTAGTAAAAATAAATCCATTATTTTTGCAAGACACTGAAGGCTTTATTCAGCATAGTTAAAATGATCCAATTTAGACCAAATATGAACCGTTTTGTTCGATAACTTGCTTCAATTTTGAAGGTGATTCTATCGCAAAAAAAAAACAATTCGTTCCTATTGCCACAAAACTGGGACAGTCTATGTGTGCAATTCGATCTTCAGCAGCAAAATCATTCGCCATAAATAGAAAAATAGGCAGAAATCACTTGGTGACAGGGCTTTACTAAAAAATGGATGCATTAGAACCTCCAAACCAAGCCTCCGGAGCCTTCTGGTGAGTCACTACCGAAGTGTTTGGTTTGGCGCTGCTCTGATGAAACACAATTCATTACTTATTGCCTAAAGCTGGCCACTTCTGAGCGACTGCTTCCTCTAGATCATCCAATTGTTGACAGTACAGGTCTCAATTATAAGTTTGACCATAGGGGAGCATATTATATGATTCCATGCCGATCCTACCAAACAAACAATAACAATTTCCTGACCGTCAATTCTGAATTGGGCATCGTTAGCGCCGGCTCATCGCCTTTTGCCCAACACCGTTTGCGCTTTATGTTGTCGTGAGTGACTCATTTTTCATTAGCAGTTACCATCCGCTTCAGAAGTGAACCGATTTTCTTGCGATTCAGCAGAGATTAATAGATGGAAATTCGCACAATGAGGTTTTTAGCGTTAACTAGCGTGGCTTCCATACCTCGAGCTTCTTTTTGTGTTAAGTCCTTCGAAACAGTTTTTGGAGCAAATGTAGCTCCTTTATCAGCACTTTCGACAATAGATTTTCCGTTGACATCAAAATCATGGGAACAGAATCGACGAAAACAACATTGCGCGTGATTGGCTGTTACCAAAGACCAAAAACCGTATTCACATTCTCAATTGGCTGTCTTGCGTGTTTGCTAAAAGAAAACTGGTAGTCGACGACTGACTACCAAAGCTCCGTTGGAGGAATAAGGCTTTTAAAACGCTATCGAAACTGAAGATGAAGATGTTTATATTTAGTTAATCTGATCAGCAGTTTCGGAGATCCCTAATTATTACTATACTATTCTCCATTTAGTGGTTTCAAAACCGCCAGTCTGGCAAGGTTGTTACCTGTTAAATACCTGCCATCTGAAGTGTTATTTATTTAGTGAAGGGTTTGCCATTGATATAGGTCATTTAACAGCCAAAGAACGCATAAAAATAGTTAAAAGTGATGATTCAAACGTGATTCATCACGACCGATTTTAGCTTTATTGAATGAGAAGATTCCACAAAGCTTCATTTCACGTTCTGGTGCATCAATTGGCCACCGAGATCATGCGATTTGACGGCGTTAGACCTTTTTTGTGGGGCTATGTCAAAGACCGTGTTTACGTTGGAGCATTTGAAAACCAACATTCGTCCAGTGATCGCCGAGATACCGCCCGAAATGTGCAAAAAAGTGATCGAAAACTACCTCAAAACGATCTACTGCTGCAACCAATCCAGAGGCGATTATTTAAATGGCATTGTATTTCGTACATAATGACAAGGTCCAACCGCTATAATGAAATAAAAATTTCATCGAAATCATAGCTTTATGTGTGTTTTATTTAACTTTACTTTTGAAGCTCAAAAATTTATAACTCTGTAATTTATCGCGCTGCAGACCAGTGGGTGTCCTATCAAATGCCAATAAATAATGTATCGGCCTAAAGCATTATTACCTCAATTGTCTTCAAGCCACTACAACACCAACAAAACTAACTCAGTGACATTTCTAATTCCATGACAAAGCACTGTAGATATTTTTGTCGTTTTAAAATATACAGGAAGAAAAAACGTTCTTTTTACCATAGTTTTTTGTTTTGGTTTTTTTGTTGCTTCCTTCTTTTGTAAAATATTTACATATAATCAAATTGACATACTTGTGTAATAAATAATACTGATATGCCAACAACAACAACAAATTATACATGTTATAAAAATTCGTGTTTAATATATATTTTTTACACTGGATTGGTTCCGATACTAAGAGAGAAAATAAACAAAGGAGACACTTTGAACGATTAATTGACACTCTTTTTTTGTTTGTTTGCGAGAATATTAATATAAGTACATACATACACAGTACATACACACCTAACATGCATAGATTATATGCTCATACATATGTATGGACGCATAGATATTTTCATTTGGCGCCATGTCTAAATATAGATTAGACATCAGGGATGCCCAAATATTTGCGATTAAGGACCATAACAGTATGAGCGGAAAAATACTTGGGTCACAGAGATTTCAGAGCAAATATAAATCACTCGTTTGGTTAAACAGTTTAAATTTTAGGTTTTTTTTTTGAGACATGCGGGATGGGTCTTTAATTTAATGGCATCGGATTCCTTTTAATTCAGAAAGTATCCTCAAATATTCAAACGTGGGCATTCAATCGAACAAAATTTCAGCGATGAAGCTCATTTCAACACTCAGTGGTTACGTCAACGAGCAAAATCTTCTCATATGGGGCTCGGAGAATGCAGAAGTGATTGTTGAAAAGCCGTTGTATACGGAAAAAGTGTCTGTTTGGTGTACATTATGGTCTGTAGAAGCCATTGGGAATCTCAAAAGGATCCACTGCTGTAACCAATCCACAATCCACAATAATTGATTAGCAAAAATGACACGAAAGTTTTAAATTTGTTATTTTTATAAATATATAAATACAATTTAAGTAGTTACTTTTCTTTCACAAGGAGTATAAAGTTTATCCATGGATTTTCAGAAAAGTTAAATTTCGATGTTGATTTGTAATTTTATATAAAAGAACATAAGAAGTTTGATTTTGATTCCTATTCAAAACAAGCTTTCATTTCATTTCTTCAGTTTCTCCACCAAGACGTAATGAAACATATGTTTTGATTCGAGATTCCGATGCAGAACTGGTGCTGACTTTTAAACAATATCAGTCAGATAAATTGTTGTCTTTTTCAATCATTCCTTTTAAGATACCATTCAGATATTATTTCACGAAACAAAAAATGTTGCCAAGGAAATAGTCTAAAATTGACTGGAAAACATGGAATTGAAAAGCAACAATCAAATGATTGCAGATTCATAATGATTGAACAACAATCAAGTTGTTATAAAAATAGGTGTTAATATTGTTTTGTTTTTATTCCACTATAGGTTTACTAAAACACCTAATGAAAGAAGAAACGTACAATGAACGTATAATGCTATTTTTATAGTAAACCGGTTTAGCAACTACAGTCGGATTAAGTGATTTACATACACCTTTATTTGATGCCATTTTACCTAAATTTTTCTGGGTCGTGGCAAATAGTACAATTTTTCATATAAGACTTCTTCATATATTTCCATGACATTGAAGGCTTTATTTAGTATAACTAGAATGATCCAAGATAGGATCCCATATGCACCGTTCTGTTTGATAACATAATGCCATTTTTAAGATAATTTCTTTAAGTCCTCCTCACCTCTACTGGCAAAAACTTGGACGATCGAGTTTTACAAGCTTCTGTTGAGACGATGTTTCCACTAATAAAATCACTCGCCATAGACAGAAACAGATGGTAACCACAGTACGGGTCCGAATTAAAAGTTTGGTCATCGGGAAGCAGCTCATGGTAAATGGTTCCCTTTAATCCCACCCAGCTAAATATTCCTGACCATCAATCCTGGCTTGGCCACTGTTTGCGCCGGCTCAACTCGATTCGACTGAGAACGTTTTCACTTTAAATTACCATAAATGCGATTCAGTAGTGATTTGTAGATGAAAATTCGGTCCATTAGGTATTTTTGCGTCTGTGCGTTTATATCCAGCATTATTCAAGTAGTTTTTTGAGCAGTATTCGGTAATTGGCCCCCCAGAGCGTGGAACATTAAAATTACCGGAACGGAATGTACGAAACCAAAATTGCGTGGAATTTCTATAAACGCTATTCACATTTTCGGCATGACATCCGTTTTCGCATTTCTCGAAGAAAAGCTGTAAAATAAGGCACATTTTGTATTTTGTAGTGTCCATATTTGATGCGCCCTCAAACATAACAAACATAACAATCAAAAAATTGTCGGCAATTTTCTAAGCATGAAATCTTATCTTTCTAAAGCCAACTGACATTGCCCAATCGCACTTATATGTATATAACGCGAGATATATATGTAGATTACTAACGCCATCTAATGGAAAACGAAATGACAAATTTAGTATAAATCCATTCTATGGTGGTGGTTATAAAAAAAAATTTTATAAATTACAGAAATATAAAAATGTAGTAAAAAACATTCACATTTCACTAACAAAAAACGTTGGCTTTGCTTTGTAGTGTACAGTTTCAAAACTCCCAGTGGGCCGCAGTTTGAACACCGTTGTGGGGGACTATGCTTATGACAACATTTAGGTAATTAGACGGTGATATATTAATTCACAATCAATTAAATTATTTGTTCACAACGCTAAAGGTGATAGATAGATAGATAGATAAGGAGAAAATGTGTGGGAAGAATTTAAACTGTAATTAAAAAAAAAAAAAAAAAAAAAAAAACTGAATTACTTTTACCATATAGGATAGCAAGGTCACATTACAAAACTCAGGTACAACCGAAAGGCAAATTCTCATGTACCACGAATAGAGGTGGTTCCACATTTACACTCCCTGAACCACAAAAACAAATTTTGGTGGGTTTCTCGATCCTCTTTCCTAGGCAACACAATGTAAAACTGGATTAATATTGCGTGCAGCTGCATAGTAATGTCCTACAAAGGACATTAGTGTCACGCAAACATTTAACAAAATAATGTCGTAAAAGTAATCAATATTGTCTTGTTTAGTGCCAACAGTAAAAAGAAACTTACACATGTACTATCAAAATGTTGCCCACTTTTCGATGAGAATGAAACGCAAACGTGACAGCAGCAATTTCTGATATCGTTCAAGAACTAATAACTCACCATAAAGGACAATTTTATTAACTATTTATATATGTATATTAACAACATCAATTCAAACTATTACAATTTTTAATTCAGCCTGTTAAGATGCATTTAATTCAACTAGTTTCGCATACAAACTGCTTAATAAATTACTGTAATCATTTGTAATTTCATTCCTTTACTCGAGACTTTGACCAAATGGATTCCTTCGCACGTCAAAATGGAGATTAGTACAAACATACATATATATTGGCGTTGGAGAGTTTATCTGTATACACCCTGCGGGATATTAAATCTGCAAGATTACGCCTGATTCCGCCACATTGAAATTGAGTAACTCGACACCAGCCTTGAATTTTGCCGACTCTGATCGCCAAAAAGGTTCTTAAGAAAGACGTCGTTGATTAAACCCAGTCAATCACTACGTTGGAATACGTTCAGAGAAAGACTAATTTGTCAGTAAATCGAAGCTTTTTTTTTACTTTCACACATAGTTCTGTTCCTAATAATGTTACGTATCCAATCCAATCGTAAAAGCGTAAAACTCTGCAAAAGAGAAATACGAGATATAGCACACAATAATAAGGCGTCATGTTGCAAACACATTTCTATAAGTCATTTTCGATGCATCGAGGAGGTTTCATCCATTAAATTTCTACTGGAAGTCTTTCATCTCAAAACTTTATACTCCAAAGGTTTCGAATAAACATCGCAACCACTGCAGAATCTGCAATCTCCAGTGAATTATATAGTGCAGTGAAAATATATTATTTTTGTATGACATTAAAAGTTTTATTCAGCATAATAAAAATGATCCCGTTTAGGTCAAATATGCACCATTTTGTTCAAAAATTCTTTGCCATTCTGAAGGTAATTCAATTATGCTTTTCTCATAGGAACCATCATTCCTCCCAATAGGCAAATTTTCCATTTCCATTTGTTGAGGCGAATTTTCCATCAGCAACATCTTTCACTATAGACAGATACATTAGATAATCACCTGATGCCAGATTCGGACTACAAGAAGGATGCATAAGATCCTCCCAATCAACCACCTGGAGCTTCTGGCGAGCCACTATCGGTGTGTGATCTGTCTTGTCTTGGCGGAAAATAATTCTCCTTCTATCGGCCAAAGCTGGCCGCTACTGGGCGATGGCTTAAAGATCCGAATTTATATTTTGGACTCAGGGGAACAGCTCATAGTAAATGATTCGCTGTCATTCGAACCAAAAACACAGCAAAACCTTCCCGACCTCCTCCAACCGCTTCTCAACGACTATGACCGTTTCCATTAGATATTGTCATAAATGTCCCACTTTTCACCACAAGTCAACATTCGCTTCAGAGATAGATCGATTTTATTTTGATTCGCAAATAGAAATTCTGCCCATGAGGAATCGAGCTTCTTTTTGTATCCAGGCTTATGCAAATGGTTCAAAATTGTTTTTTTTTCGCCTCTGGGCAGGCGAAGTAGTGCTCACATAACGATTGGAATTGACGAATACCATTATTTTATCGACATTTTCGACAAGGGCGTGATGTACCCTTGACATCAAAATTACTGGAAAGAAATCGACGAAACCCAAGCTGTGCTTGATTGGCCATTACCGTATCAGGATCATAAATACTATTGACAATTTTCGTCCGAAAAGAACATTTTGTACTGTAGAACAGATGGATAAAATGTCGTCAAGGTATTGCCCAAAAGTAGATTTAATTAAGGCGTCGAAAGCTGTACGGATCCTTGTTGTACAGTGTTATCCATTTTTCGGGTTTAAAAGTAAAGTTAAATAAAATACACATAGAGCTACGGTTTCGACGCAACTCTTATTTCATTATAAATCTCGAATCTTGTCATCTATATATATAAAAATAATTATCATTGTGTTAGTAATTGATGTTCTCTGGAATGCGTGAACCGATTTTGTTTCTGCAAAGTGCATATTAAAGCTGAAGTTAATACCAAGGTTTTTATGTATGAACGCTTTCTGTATTTGTATTGGTTCATGAATTACAGTCATTTTAGTGACTGTATTTAGTCATAAAATTTAGTGATAAAAAAGTTAGCTCAATGAATTATTATGCATATCATCTTATGGTCCGTCAAAATGATACTAACCATATTTTTTATTGTCGTAGACTTTTCCATCAATTTGTTGTTGATATGTACGCTAAAATTGAAAGTGAACGACTAAATTTCATACAGTTTAATCAGAAAAAATTACGTTCGGAGGAGTATATTCATTTGCGTGATGCTATAAATAATGACGGTAATGTTAATAATATTGGGAAAATGACCATTTTGCCTTCAACGTACACAGGCAGCCCACGTCATATGCATGAGTAGGCGCAGGATGCAATGACTGTCGACCAGATTTATTTATAACATTTACGTGTAATCCGAAATGGAGTGGCATCAAAGATAATTTATTTGTTGGCCAAATTCCAGTTGACCGCCATGATATCACTGCCCGTGTTTTTAAGCAAAAATTGAAAGCGCTTATGGATTTTATTGTGAAATCTGAAGTGTTTGGTGAAGTCAAGTGCTGGATGTATTCTCTGGAGTGGCAAAAGCGTGGTTTGCCACACGCTCACATATTAATATGGTTACAGAATAAAATCACACCGGATGAAGTTGACAATATTCGAGATCAAGTTGATGCTTTTGCCAGAACATTATTGTACACAGAAGTGCCAACGTATTTTACGTGGAATGTATCAAAAAAGGAGTTCCAACAGCGCAAGAAAGGAAAACGTGTTGATGAACATCATTCAAGTAATGCTTTGGGGCGTATTTATACTGTTCACCCAAATAATGCTGAGTGTTTTTGTTTACGTTTGCTGTTAATAAACGTACGTGGTCCAACATCATTTCGACACTTAAGGACAGTCAATGGAGTTCTGTGTACGACATATCAACAAGCGTGTCAACAGCTCAATTTATTGGAAAACGATATTCATTGGGAACAAACACTTGCAGATGCAACAGTTGTTGCTCATCCTTATCAAATTCGAGCTTTGTTTGCAATTATTTTGTCTACCTGTTTTCCATCGAATCCATCTGAACTGTGGACAAAATTTCAAGACTGCCTATCGGAAAATATACTGTTTCGAGTGCGTCAAGAAAATCGTAATCCGGGAATGGATTTCACACCAGAAATTTACAATGAAGCGTTGATTTGCATTGAAGATTTCTGTTTGTCGATTGCTAATAAGCTATTAGCACAATTGTCAATGCCATCACCTAATCGTGCAATGCATGACATTTTTTAGTTAGAACTGCAACGTGAACAACAATACGATCGCAACGCATTAAATGCTTTTGTTCACGCAAAACTTTCCACATTGAATGCGAACCAAAAAAAGGCGTACGATACTATTATGCAAGCTGTCAATAGTGAAGCCGGTGGATTTTATTTTCTGGATGCACCAGGAGGCACCGGAAAAACGTATTTAATTTCATTGTTGTTGGCAACGATACGTTCCCAGAATCAAATTGCATTGGCATTGGCGTCTTCTGGCATTGCAGCCACTTTGTTAGATGGTGGCCGGACCGCACATTCTGCTTTAAAATTGCCATTGAATTACCAAGTTAATGAAACACCGACATGCAACGTTTCAAAAACATCTGCAACGGCAAAATTATTGAAAAGTTGCTGTATCATTATTTGGGATGAATGCACTATGGCGAATAAGAAATCTGTCGAAGCTTTGGAAAGAACAATGAAAGATCTCCGAGGTAATTCAGAGTTGTTATGTGGTGCGTTGATTTTATTGTCAGGTGATTTTAGGCAAACATTACCAGTCATTCCTAGATCAACAGCAACCGATCAAATTAACGCTTGCTTAAAGTCTTCATATTTATGGAAATTTGTTAAAACATTGAAACTTACTACCAACGTTCGTGTTCGGTTGCAGAATGATCCATCTGCTGAGAAGTTCTCTAACCAGTTGCTGAAAATTGGGAATGGTGCAATTCCTGTTGATGACACTGGATAGATAACATTGCCAAATGATTTTTGCCGTTTCGTACAGTCAAAAGAGGAATTGATTGAAAGCGTTTTCACTAACATTGCACAACAATATACATGCCATGCATGGTGACAGAGCAATTTTAGCCGCAAAGAACAAAGATGTTAGTGAATTAAACATGGCTATACAATCAAAGATTCCTGGCGAATTGGTGTCGTACAAGTCTGTCGATACTGTTACCAATGAAGAACATGTTGTGAATTATCCAACAGAATTTTTGAATTCGTTGGGCTTACCAGGATTGCTTCCGCATAATCTTCAATTGAAAGTTGGAGCAACTATTATAATGCTTCGCAATATCAATCAACCCCGTTTGTGTAATGGTACAAGACTTTCTATTAAAAGGTTGATGGCTTATGTAATTAAAGCTACTATTTTAACTGGAAAATTCAACGGCGCAGATGTATTCATTCCACGCATCCCAATGATTCCCTCTGATCTACCATTTGAATTTAAACGACTTCAGTTTCCTGTTCGCCTTGCGTTTGCGGTTACCATTAATAAGGCGCAAGGCCAATCCTTAGGAATTTGTGGAGTGAATTTAGAGTCTCCAGTTTTCTCACATGGACAGTTGTATGTAGCCTGTTCGCGCGTTGGCAAACCATCGCTTTTGTATATTTACACCGAAAACGGAAAAACAACAAATGTTGTTTACCACAAAGCATTACAATAAAAATAATTTATCACTGATTTAAATGAATTCGAATTTATATTTTCATTTTCTTTCTTGAACTACGAATTGTGCCGAAACAACAACTTTGAAGGCAAAACGAAGTTTGCCGGGTCCACTAGTTATGTATGAAATACAATGTCATTTAAATGACCGCCTCTGGATTGGTTGCAGCAGTGGATACTTTTCATGCAGTTTTCAAAAAAAATACGGCCTAATGACATCTCCACACCATAAGGCGCACCAAACGGGCACTTTTTCCCGAATGCAATGGCTTTTCTATAATCACTTCTGGATTGTTCGAGCTCCATATACGACAATTTTGCTAGTTGACGTAACCACCGAGTGAGAAAAGAGCTTTATCGCTGAAGAAAATTGGATTAGAAGTCCATGTTTGACTGACCACTTTTACAGTAAATTTCAACTATTTTTACTCATTCTTTGGTTGCTGAACGATCTATATTCTTAAATGGCAAACCTTTCACTTTAAACGACAGGTATTTAACAGCTAACAGCCTTGCCTAACCGTCAGTTTTAAAACTCCTTAATGGATAACCCTATACTTCTATGCGGTTGTAAAATGCAATAATGTAAAATGTGGCTCTGTGATCCTTGAATAAACATATCATATAATTCAATTTATCGTATTGTTTCATAAACCGAACACATTGATGAGTCTGGTGTAAATCGACGTTCTAATAGTAAACATCTGAAATCTGCAATGCTGCAATGCTAGATTCGCCAAGAGTATCTGAATTATCTAAAAACAATAATTGTGTTAGGGATCAATTTTTCATTTTCATTTTCATTTTTCAGAATTGTTGATCATTTTCACTCATGAATGCGTCATCTTCATCGTAAACTGGACATCAATTTTGCTCAACAGAGCATCCTCTCTACGGCAGATTAAGTAAAAAAAGTTCATATGATCAGACCATTCATCACTTACAGTAAATAACAGACGAACCGAGCCTAGGTAACTGCTAGTTGTATAAAGAACGCCTCTGAAGGACATCAAAGTAAAGGGCAGTAAGAGAAAACTTGCAAGAATATTTAAGCAGAGGGAATTGAATGACATCCCTCCATTTCAACAGAAAAGCGATAGCAAAAAATATTACTGTGCTTTGTCGCATTCAGTTTTCGTGGGCCGCAGTTTGGACGCCGTTGTTATATATAATATTAATCGTTTAGACTGAATGGGTATTTACAACACTGAATATGACAATATTTAGGTGATTAGACGGTGACAAGTTAAGTCATAATCAATGAAAATACTTGTTCGCAACCTTAGAAGTGATAGATGGGGAGAACATAGTATAACGGAGGAATTATAAATTGCAATTCATGAGGACTAACAAAAAAAAACAGAGATAATCTAGTCATATATAATAGAAAGGCAAGGTCACATTACAACCCCCTGGAGCAACAGGAAGGAATGGTTCTCGTATAGAATAAACAGTGTACGCTCCATACATACACTTTCTGATATGCTATGATATATTTTGGTGATTTTGCGGAAGCTTTTTCTTAGTCAACATATAATACTTACATACAAGGTGTCCGTCGGGAATGTATACTACTATGTTTGTTTATAATTTTCGATTAAATGAAAGGTGGTGGAGTGGATCTTATATTGATAAATGTTTTATTTAATGTCGGCAATTATGTGTGGAATACAATATCAGATAAATGTCCGCCTCTGCTAGCAAACCCTTTTGAGCAGATTTTTCATTACATTCTCACACATTTCACGCGGTATTTCATTAATTTCATCACGAATATTTTGTTTGAGTTGCTCAAGCGTTTCTGGTTTGCTTGCATAAACCTTCCTTTTCAGATATCCCCACAAAAAGAAGTCCGGTGCAGTCAAATCAGTCGACCGTGGAGGCCAATCAACTTCACCATTTCTTGAAATAACTTGTTGTGGAAAGAGGTCTCGCAGTAATTCCATTGTAATCCTGGCTGTATGCGATGTGGCACCGTCTTGTTGATACCACATGTTAATCAAGCCCAAGGCAAAAAGTTTTCAATCATATCACGATATCGCTCCCCATTGATAGTTACCGTTACGCCGTTTTCAGTTTCAATAAAGTAACGTCCAATGATTCCTCCTGGCCAAATTGCACACCAGACTGTCACTTTTAATGAATGCAAAGGTGACTGATGAATAATTTGGGGGTTTTCTATTGCCTAGAATCGATTATTCTGTTTATTCATATATCTATTCAAATGAAAATGTGCCTCGTCGCTCATTATGATTTTTTCATGAAAATTGGGGTTGTCATGGGCGAGCTGTAACATCCTATTGGCATATGTACGGCGACGTAAATGGTCTTGTGGAAGAAGCTCTTGTGTCAACTGAATCTTAAATGGAAACAAATGCGGATCCTTGTGCAAAATTGTAGCCAAAGTTGTTCATTGAAGACCAAGCTCCTGAGCACGGCGTCGAACTGAGGTTGATGGATTGTTTTGAACACTTTCTTGAGCAGCAGTAATGCCTTCAGCCTTATCAGCTTGGCCCTATCAGCTACAGACCCTCTTTCTTCGAAATCATTTACTACACGATAAATAGTGCGTCTTGTTGGCAAGTTGTTTCTTCCAAAAAATTTCACGTAACTTTCTCATCGACACAGTAATCGATGATTAATTTTGATAAAATGTTTTAACCATTAGAACACGTTGGTTTATCGAATATTTTTCCATAATAAATTTGCCACGTCTCTACTTCACGACTGCCAAATATGAACTATCAAGACTAATGTTTACCAAAATGGCGGCAAAACAAAGTAGTATACCTTCCCAACGGACACCCTGTATTACTTTAGATTTCAGAATGACCGGAAAAAATGGAGACAAGAAATCTTAAAATTAGTAAAATGGTGTCAGTAGCATTTCCGCCATTTGCCATTCTTTGCAGACCTCGCGGTGAAAGCTTTAGAAATATTCAGTAAAAACTACATAGAGAGCATATGGCAAGCGTTTAATTGTCCCAGGCCCAAATTCCAGACCATTTGTTTTCCTGTAGGTGCCGTACATCACAGGTGTGACATAGCAATGTGGTTCTGGAACGATCCATGATTAACAAAGATAAATAAGAAAATCATTGCTAAAGAATGCAATTCCATGCCATGATTATTTTGAGAATATGCAATCAATACAAAAATTGCAATCAGGTGTAATGATTTATACTTAGCTTTGTGTTTATGTAAAAATGCGGTGTGGCAAAAGAATGTAGTGAATCACCCAATTTTTATTAAAGTGATCGACCTGTCAATTAGAAACTACAGGGGATATAAGTATTACGTTTTGGTAAATCAGTCAATTTGTGTGGTAGGCAGTTTTGTCGGATATAACGATTTGCCGCCAAGTGTGGCGAATTTGCATAGGTATGAGGGCGATCCCAAAACTAGCCGACCTAACAAAGAAGACATAAAAACGTTGGGAAAAAATCTTGTTTATTTTTCAACAATGTCTCCTTTTAGTTCGATACACTTTTTTTCCAGCGATATTCAATAGCTTCTTAGCAACCGTATAAAACATATGTTTTAAGTTGCAAGGCGTCACGTTGTTTAGTAAGGCGCTAGTTTAGTTTAAACCATCAAAAGTAAACGATCTCAGTGAATTTGTATACATGAAAAAAATTGGTCAATGTTATGTAATTCAATACTTGCATTTGGAAAGCCTCAGTTCAAATAATATTAAAGCCGAGCTAGATTCCACTCTGTAGGAGTCTGCTCCTTCATTTACGACTGTAAAATATTGGGTAGCAGAGTTTAAACGAGGCCGTACGAGCTGCCAAGACAAACAGTGTAGTGGTCGACTAATTAAGGTCTATGCCAGACACGGTTAAGAAAATCCAAAAAATGGTATTGGCTGATCGTCGGTTGAAGGTGCTTGAGCAAGCTAAAATGATAGGCATTTCAAAAAGTGCTATACATCGCATATTGAATGAAGATTTGAAGAAAGCTGTACGCAATAGAGTAAAAACTGCGTCGTGAGGATGTGTCAGTAGAGTGTTTGACGATGTTTCAATGTAATAAAGCCAAATTTTTGCGTCGATTTATAAGTATGGATGAGGCATGATTTCACCAGTTCACACCTGAGACAAAGGAACATTCAAAACAGTGAACTGGAATGGGAGAATAGTGCCCAAAGAAGGCGAAAACGGTTCCATCTGCATGCAAGGTAATGGCGTCTGTTTTTTTTTAGATGCGCATTGGATTATTTGTAGTGATTATCTTCGGAAAGGAAAAACCATCAACGGCGAATATTATGCTAGTTTATTACAACATTTAGGTGATGAAATTATGGAAAAAGGCCGCGAAAATGTTGTTTCATCAAAACTGTGATCCAGTTCACACATCCACTATTGCGATGGCCAACGTTAATGAACTAAACTTCAAATTGTTTCATCACGCACTTTATTCACCAGATTTAGCTCCCTCGGACTATTTTGTATTTCCATAGTAGGAAAAATGGCTCGGTGGTGGAAACTTTGTCAACAACGAAGAGGTGAAGTCAGCGGTTGATGGTTTTTTTTTCAGGAGTTTGGCAGTTCTTGCTATAAACAGGATATTGAATATCGCTGGAAAAAGTGTATCGAGCTAAAACAAGATGGTGTAGAAGAATAAAGGAATTTTTTTTCCAACTTTTTTGTGTCTTCTTTGAAACTCCACTTTCCGCTGGCTTCCAAGATCACCTGACCTGACTGCACCAGACTTTTTTATGGGATTATGTCAGACAAGAGGTGTACGAAACGAATCAACTGCATTGAAGCAGTCCATTAAAACAATAATTTAAGCGATCGCGACTTCAACCCTTCAGGCCGCAATGAATAATTTTCTGAGTAGGTGTCGCATATGCGTGAGTGATCATCTTTTAAGCTAATTAATAATATAAAATAAAATCGAATTTTCTATATAATAAAAAAATTAATGATGTACATTGATTAAAAAAAATTATTTGAGTTTCTTATTGTAGCACAATTAATGCGCCACCCTATACAATAGCATGACATGCTCACCAATACTCTACGGCCAAATTTTAAATATTTGCAAAAAGGAAGAAGATAGGTAATTACATGCCCCCATAACCGGAATATTTGTACGCCTGTTTTTTCAAACGCACAGGGAATTATCTACTGCCTACGATAATTTCTAACGGCAATACCAGCGAATATTTTAATATTCAATAGAATCGAATTGACCGTTTTCTAAGAATTAATTGCAATAAATCATGCTCACACGAATTGTCCCATTGCATTACATATCAATTATTTGTAATTGTCTATGACTTAATGAAAATGTCTTTGAAAATATGATAAAATTTTTTGATCGACTTTCAATTACTTAAACCAATTCCGGATAGCAAAGGGAGATATTTGTTTGATATGTAAATTTTACACAAAAACATTTTAAAGGTTATTAAATTTCGTTAACGTTATTACATTCATTACAACAGTCAAAGTGGCCATAAATATGTTTTATTACCAAATAATATTCCAACAAATCACCATATTAAGAGATAAAGTGAACTGATGCAAACAAACATCTCTTAAAAGTGGTGAGTTTAGATTCATTCAAGAGAAAAAAATATTTTTTCTTCTTGCTTTTTGCTTTTGCAGTCGGAAGAAATATACCGAAGTATATGTCTCATATTCACTCATTCATTTATATATAAATATTGCATATGAACATTGTCAAATATACAAATAAATGTGTAAAATACGAGGGTCGTTTAATTACGGCTTAATCTCGTGTAGAAATATACAGTAGGGAGCACAAATGAGTACATGTTTGTACCTTCTACACTTTTTATTGTATAAAAACTAAAATAATAAAGCAAATGCAAAAATTTTTTTTGTTATTTATTTTGTGTTTAACATTTAACTAAATAATCTATAATTCAAAACTAAAGCCTTCAAGTTCTATGAAAAAAATTAACAAAACATAAACAACTCGCATGTACTCAATTTTGCACCACTAAAAATCTTCAGGGAATGATGGTATTTTCAATATTTATTTCAAAGCCCATTATTATGTATCACACTTTCCACACGTCTTGGCATACTCTCCACCAATTTTTCAATTATTTCATTTGGAATACTCTCCCATTCTCGCTGAACTCGCCGCAAAGCTCGTCCAAATTGGACGGAGACGTATTGCCCCAACCGTCTCTTCACGATTGACCACAAATTCTCAATCGGATTGAGGTCGGGACTTTGAGCTGGCCACTGCATCGATAGGAAATTTTGCTTCCTAAGCCATTCCTTCACGATTTTGGACGTGTGTTTCGGGTGGCCGTCCTGCTGAAAAATTACTTCTTCCGCAGGATAGGCGCTCTTATCAACAAAATTCGGAAGATGAGTCTGCGAAATACGCAGATAGTTTTCTTTCTTCATTATTCCGTCGATTCTTTGCAGGGGTCCAAGGTGCCACCATGTAAAGCAATCCCATACAATGACGCTCCCTCCACCGTGCTTCACTATCTCTTTAACATGGTGTCTTTGAATTGTCTCCCCAGGACGGCGCCAACAATATTGCTTACCGTTGGATTGATAACGATTAAATTTGGATTCGTCTGACCAGATTACACGTTTCCAGTCGTCTACACTCCAATTTCTGTGCTCTAATGCAAACTTTAAACGTGCCTTAACATTTTTTACTGACAATGCAGGTTTTTGTTTTCTTACCGCTGATATGTAGCCAATATCGTGAAGATCTTTTCTTAGTGTAAATCGACTAACGGGTTTGTTTATAGCTGTAGAAGCACCTTTTGGTGTTAAAAACTTTTCTCTTTTCATTTCTGTAATCATAAGACGTGCGTCCTCATTCGTTAATAGCTTCTTACGACCTCGAACTTGTGGTTTGGGAATAACAGGACGCCTTTTTTGGGCTCTTACAACCACCGATTGGCTTACTTTCAGCTGTTTAGCTACTACCCGCGTAGAATTGCAACTTTTTGTCATGGCTACAATATTATCCTCAACGGCTCTTGATATTTTCTTCATTATTTTTTATAATTTAATTTGTTTTGGATAATTTGCAAAAAATGTTTACCACACGCAATTTTATTAATATCAAATTAATAATAAAGAAAAAAAAATGCATAAACAAAGCAAGCCAATACAGATCTAACGGTAAACTTTGATATTTTTGTGCAAATATTTCAAAAAAGCCACGGGTGCAAAATTGAGTACATGCGAGTTGTTTATGTTTTGGTAATTTTTTTCTTAAAACTTGAAGGCTTTAGTTTTGAATTAAAGATTATTTAGTTAAATGTTAAACATAAAATAAATAACAAAAAAAATTTTGGATTTGCTTTATTATTTTAGTTTTTATACAATAAAAAGTGCAGAAGACACAAACATGCACTTATTTGTGCTCCCTGTATGTATTGCTTGTATACGACATACATTTCACACGATATTTAATCAATTTTGGAAACTTGTCTAAGTTGGTTGCAGAGAATATGGTGAGTTAATTAAATTATTTCCATTAGATGACATTGACGCCTTTCATTCTAAATTATTATACGACTAGGTTTAAACCAATATTTTGTTATCGCATAGTTGTAATTATTTTGTTTCCACAAGTATTTCGTTTCGTAATTACGACGCCAGACTTACAATGGGGAAAAAATATAGGTGAAATAAAAAGAAATCCATTTTTTGGAAGCTTTATTAAGTAAAGTTAGGGTGCAAAGTTTTGTTCGACAAATTGTTGCCGTTTTGAAGGTTATTCTATTACGTCTCTCATAAAAATCCTTACTCCTATTGGTTAAAAAAAACAGTGGCAGATGACTTTCACAGCTTCTCTGAGGTGAATTTTTCTTCAGCAAAATTAATTGCAAGTTTTAGGAAGAGGTGATAATTATTGAGTGTCAGGTCTACATTATAAAGTGAATACATAACAACCTCCCAACAAAGTTTCCATAGCTTCTGGCGGGTCATTATCGATATGTACGACCTGACGTTAACCTGATTAAACACAACGGTTACTTCTGATCGATTGCTTCCTTGTGTGACACCCATAAATCCAGCTTCCTGTTATGCCCAGCCTTATTCAAGTGGTTCCAAACGGTTTTTTGTGTAGTGTTTAGCTTCTGGGCCATCAAAACAATGCTTGCATAGAAGTCGGACTTGACGATTTCTATTATTTTATCGACAATTAGACTTCCAGAGCTTAGCGAAACTTTGTTGTCCGAATTATCGGAACAGAATAGACGAAACCAAAATATCGCAGCATCAATGCCATAAACAATTTATAAAGGGTGTCCCAACAAGAACGCGGGATTTAAATGACTGATGCAGCAATTGAATTGTTTCTCTGGCTGTATGACATATGGCGCCGTCTTGTTGAAACCACATGCCCTCCGCATTCATTTCTTCAATTCTAGGCACGAAAAAACTGGTTATCATTTCACGATACCGATACCATTGACTGTTTGCGCTTTACATGCCTCATTTTCATAAAAAAAGGTCCAATGATTCCTCCAGCCCAAAATCCACACCACACAGTGACATGTTGAGGATACATTTGCTTCTCGTGAATCACTCGAGGATTTTCCTCACCCCAAATGCGACAATTGTGCCAAGATGGAAATGGGCCTCTTCATTGAAGATGATTTTATCGGAAAAATCAGCATTTTCATGTTGTCTCTCCAATACAGCTGGCTTCAATTCCTGAGTCAATTGAACTTTGTATGCACGAAGATGCAAATCTTTCGTCAAAATTCGCTACATCGTGGATTTAGACACACCAATTTGCTGAGTTCGGTGTCGAATTGAGGCGGATGGAGTTTCATCACGTACAGCTGCGACATTTTCGGTCGATCGACCTGGTCGAAAGCGCGTTGTTGTCTTTACATCACTAACAGACCCAGTTTGGGCAAATTTATCCATTAATCTCTTTACAGTTGACTCTTTTGGAGCATTATTATGACCCCAAATTGATCGCAATTTGCGAACTGTAGCCGCAAAATTTTCTCCATTTTGGTAAAACAATTTCACACTGAGAATGCGTTGTTCATTCGTGTAGCGCTTAATTTTTACTAACCTCGTACCTTCTATTAGCAAACAATAACAATTGTTCAAATGTCAAACAATGACACTTCGAATGGCGCCAAATTTAAAGGTTGCGTTCTTTTAGGGACAACCTTTATTTTCAGCAGCCTGGCTTGCGTTATTGCCTCTGTTGGAGAAACATTGTAAAATATGGCACATGTTCTTTTTGCTGGTGACGCACGCTGGAACAATATTGATTCAAGCAATCGCAAAACCATCTGAGTAGGTCTTGGCATCTTTTTAACGCCATTTAGAGTAACCCGGTCACACTTATACATCGCGAGGTATGGATTATTAAAACCATTTATTTGAAAAATAATGGATTTCTTTTACTAAAACTTTAGTTGCAATAGTTAGATATTCCTCCAATATTTACACAGAAAAAATTAAAATTTCGATGATTAAAAAAAGTTGTAGCGCTAAAATAAAGCCGGCCAATTAATTTATCGTCTGCATTTTTACAATTTTAGTAAAAACAAAAAGATTCAAACTGATAACGATGCCAAGTTCGAGTAGAATAGATTAAAAGTTCCACAAAAGCTTCATTGGAACACAAACACAAAATAATTTTAAAAAACATAAAAAATAAAGCACATAAAAAGTAAAGTGGATCTAAGAAGGAAACTTAAATATATTTTAAACTTAAAGACTTAAAATACAGGGTGTCCGTGGGAAAGGTATACTACTTTGTTTTGCCGCCATTTTGGTAAACATTAGTCTTGACAGTTCATATTTGGCAGCCGTAAAGTAGAGACGTGGCAAATTTATTATGGAAAAATATTCGATAAACCAACGTGTTTTAATCGTTAAAACATTTTATCAAAATCAATCATCGATTACTGTGACGATGAGAAAGTTACGTGAAATTTTTGGGAGAAACAACGTGCCAACAAGAAGCACTATTTATCGTGTAGTGAATGATTTCGAAGAAAGAGCAGAGCATCTGTAGCTGGTAGAGCTAAGCATGGATCACAACGTACTGCAAGATCGGCTGAAAACATTACTGCTGCTCAAGAAAGTGTTCAAAACAATCCATCAACCACAATTCGACGCCGTGCTCAGGAGCTTGGTCTTCAAAGAACAACTTTGGCCACAATTTTGCACAAAGATTTGCATTTGTTTCCATTTAAGATTCAGTTGACACAAGAGCTTCTTCCACAAGACCATTTACGTCGCCGTGCATATGCCAATAGGATGTTACAGCTCGCCCATGACAACTCCGATTTTCATGAAAAAATCATAATGAGTGACGAGACACATTTTCATTTGAATAGATATGTGAATAAATAGAATAGTCGGTTCTGGGCCATGGAAGCCCCTGAAATTATTCATCAGTCATCTTTGCATCCATTATAAGTGACAGTATGGTATGCATTATAATCTGGAGGAATTATTGGACCTTACTTCTTCGAAACTGAAAACGGCGTAACGGTAACTGTCAATGGGAAGAGATATCGTGATATGATTGAAAACTTTTTAACGCCATAACTGTATGCCTTGGGCTTGATTAACATGTACAGGGTTGCCCATATTCGACGGACCCATGTTTTT
>JAHXMU010000096.1:60371-122656 GCA_019455685.1 Philornis downsi
ATGGCGTTGCCAGATGGGTCCGTCGAATATGGGCAACCCTGTAGTATCACCAAGACGGTGCCATATCGCATACAGCCAGGACTACAACGGAATTACTGCGAGACCTCTTTCCACAACAAGTTATCAAGTCACCAAGAAATGGTGGTGTTGATTGGCCTCCACGGTCGCCTGATTTGACTGCTACGGACTGCTCTTTTTGTGGGGATATCTGAAAAGCAAGGTTTATGCAAACAAACCAGAAACGCTTGAGCAACTCAAACAAAATATTCGTGATGTAATTAATGAAATACCGCGTGAAATGTGTGAGAATGTAATGAAAAACATGCTCAAAAGGGCTCGCATTTGTGAGACTAACAGAGGCAGATATTTATCTGATATTGTATTCCGTACATAATTGCCGACATTAAATAAAACATGTATCAATATAACATCCATTCTCTTTGATTTAATCAAAAATTATAAACAAACAAAGTAGTATAACTTCCCGACGGACACCCTGTATAGGGACTATCTTATTTATCCGTTATTAATAAATACTCTCCCAATGGCTGCCATAAAAACAAATTGTTTGCATTTACAAAAAAATATGGGAGTAGTTTTAGATGACAAATTAAATTTTAACTATAATGTGGACACTGAAGTCTGGCGTTTAAATTGTTCATTCCAAAGTTTTTCTAACACTGATTTAGTGTTGCCTAGATCGCTTAAGGAGAAATTGGTCCATGCTTATGTCATGCTTAGTATTCTGTAATGTGTAGAAATTTGTGTAGAACAAATACACAAAATATGAGAAAAATTCAGATGGTATTTAATAGAGTCGTGATATATTTGTATTCAATGAGGCGTCGTGCTCATATAACACCGTACTCGCATGTTATGCGTATTTTAGGCTGTAATTTTAAAAATTATAATTTATTTTATAAAGTTGTTCGACTTTATAGTCCTAAATTTATTTTTAATTTGTTTAATTTTTTAGCTTCTTATTCCCAAAATAACTACACTCATGGGTCGAGTGACAGCAGCACACAATTATAATTTATTACGAAGCCATTTAAAATGTTTTAAATTACGCTCTGATTTTTACAAAGGGCACATTCTGCAACACTTTCTGACTTTCCCGTAAAATTTTGTGTTTTGAATTAAATTGTATGCAGCCCTCGTTACATACCGATTATCTTATACTGCTACATTATATACCGATTAAGTTCTAAATTAGTCATTTTTCCCCCTAAAAATCATATCATCATTAAAATCATATTATTATATATTATTAAAACTTTAACATTTGATTTTTATTCCGTTTTATATTTCAATTATCGAGCAGATTAAATCTAATATATAAATTGTTGCATATTGTAATTAAAATATAATTGGTCGGAAGGTTTTAAATAATAAGCTAAATAAATAAATAAACAAATACATGTAAAAATAAATTTATTTAAATTTTTACAGTACTGTACCAGTTCGAGCCTGGCTAGTCATTGTACAACCCTCGTATGCTTTTCTACGATCACTTCCTATATCAGTACATATCAACAATTTGGAGAACATCGTAATTTCTTTAATTTTTTGAAGTAGTTAATTTAACTTCCGGTGAATTACTTAATATCAAAATCAAGAGAACTCACATCTAGTACGTGACAAATTGACACAACCGAAATATGTTAGTCGATATGCAAAATTCTCTTCTTTGGCGAAATTACATTCATTATAATTAAGCCTAAAATTCCAAATGTTGCATCAGTCACGTAACGCAGTTTCGTCAAACATTTTCCGTTAAAAGCATGCTTGCCAAAATATTCAATACAGCCAGTCTGGTCAAAAAAAAAGTAGAATGCGAAATCTTATATGTATTGGGTTGTTCGGAAAGTTCGTTCGGTTAATTCGTTAGTTCACCATACGTCACTTCTCATGACGTAGAGTTCCTTCAAACACTATCATAACTTCCTCCCACCCCTTCACTAAACTGTTTGCTATTGTTTACTTGTGTTCTCGTTGCAGTCGTGAGTGATTATAGCGTTTAAAAAAAGGTTTTAAAACATAGAAAAAATGAGCGAAAAAGAGTATTATAGGCATAAATGCCTATTTCCGGAAAGGAAAAACGGTTGCTGAAGCCAGTCGAAAAGTAAAATCTATTTATAAAGAAAACGAATCAAATGAAAGAACTTGCCAGAAATGGTTTAAAAGATTTTCTACGGGCGACTTCTCTGTAGCGGACGCTCCCAGATCAGGACGGCCAAAAGAAATTGTTTCCGAGGAAGTGAGAGATTTAGTTATTGTTAATCCCCGTGCAACAATTAGGAAAATAGCTGAAATAATTTAAAAAATCATTCTCATCATTCATAGGGTCAAAAAGAGCTTGGATTTGTGGGCAACCTCGATGTGTGGGTACCTCAAACTGCCTCACCGAGGCCTCACACTGCCTTGCGAACCCGTCAGAAACTATCAAAGCTTGGTTGGGGAGCTTTAAATCACCCACCGTACTCCCCAGACTTCACCCCATCCGACTATCACTTATTTCGCATTCTGAGAAACCACTTGAACGATTTGAATTTCCATAACGACGAGGAAATGAAAAAACGAGTTAAATGTTTCTTTTTTCAGAAAAACCTCGCGAATTTTATAAGAGAGGAATTAAAAAGATCTCAGAGACGTGGGAAGAAGTTATTAAACAAGGTGGAGATTACATGTATTAATGGATTAAAATAATTGTTTTCTTGCATATACATACATTTGTAAATTAATTTCTTTTAAGAACCGAACGAACTATCCGAACCCCCCGATATAATGCATGGCGGATTTATAGGAGCAGACGAAAAAATTATTATAAAATACCACAAACTACGAAAACTGAGCTCAATGTTGGGACGAGAGGGCAAACTTGTTTACATAATTGTAGGAGCCTATAGGTACATTTTGGAGTTTTGAAACCGGAATTAAATATCTTTTTATATATATTCTATATGAGCATTTTGAACGTGCTGTATGCTGAAAGCAAGCTATTAAAATTAAAAAAAAATATATAAATTTTTTGTTCTAATTAAAAATTATTTAAAAAAAAAAAAAATCAAAATAATAAATTTTGGCTGTACGCTAATTTTTTAAAGTTTTAAAAATGTTCAGCTGAATATTTTAAACGTATTTTATTTTTGGACCCCTTGGAAGGATCAACTGATGATTTGAAGTCAGTTTGAGAGGCTCTCATGGAATTAATCAATCACTCAAGGAAAGAAAGATGGTTGGATTGCGGATAGAATCCACGATCATACGCACGATAGTCGCGACATGGTCGGCCACATTATTGTATAGTAGGGATCTAACAATGTCATGTATGGATTCCTTTAAAAAAAATAACATAAGGGTATTAAGAATAATATCGAAATCGACAAAATCATCGACCATTCCAAAGTTATACTTGTCAAAATTCACGCAGTGTCCCAGAAAACTAAATTCTTTGTCCGTTCCCACAAATAATTTGTCTCTTTAATGCTAGAGAAGGCTGCAGTAACATCTCACAATTTTCCGTGACTGTCATATCACAATTGTACGCAAATAACGTATGTTTATATTTTTTTCAAAAGATTATACCAGTCATGTTTACTACAGGTTTTCCCATTATCATCTATGTACATACATTTTTTGAAGATGTCTGCCTAGGTTCCAAATGTGTACCTTTTTCCTGGTACATCCATATTCGACACTATAATGATGAAGTATGACAAGCTTAAATGTCAGACATTTTCACACTGGACGAATTTTGTCAATAGTACATCAAAATTTAATTATTTTCATATATACTACATGGATTTATCTTATTTATCCGGTGAAAAATATTATTTTGTACAATTTTTTAATAACCACCACTCGGCAAAGAAAACTGTGAAAATGAGCCTGTGAGATTATCAAAATTGTTAAATCAAATTGTTCAATTATTATTCATGAAATTGTCAATTGTCACACAGTCTCTTTTTTCAATAACAAACACATAAATAACGGACAGTTCAAATACGAAGGCGGTCCTAAACCAACCGACCTAGGGCAGTAGTTTGATAAAAATTATTTTGGCGAAAAGTGACAATCTATTAAAATATATGTTTTAAGTTTAAGCCGCTCCTTCCTTTCATAAAATATTGGGTGGCAGAGTTTAAACGAGGAAGTACGAGCTGCCAAAACGAGCACCGTAGTGGTCGACCAATTGAGGCGGTCATGCCAGACACGGTTAAGAAAATCTACAAAATAGTGTTGGATGATCATCGGCCGAAGGTGCGTGAGCTAGGTGAAACGATAAACAAAATGGGTGTCGCGTTTGCTTTTGATAGAGCAAAAATATCGTGGTGAAGATGTCTCAGTAGTGTGTTTGACGACACAAAGCAACAGTCAGAGCAGTGGAATGGAAATGGAAAATCGTGTCCAAAGAAGGCGAAGACGGCTCCATCTGCAGGCAAGGTTATGGCGTCTAGTTTTTTGGGATGCGCATAGAACTATTTTTATTGATTATCGTCAAAAAGGAAAAACCATAAACGGCGAATATTACGCTAATTTATTGCAGCTTTTAGGTGATGAAATTATAGAAAAAAGGCCGCATTTGGCAAAAAATAAAATGCTGTTTCATGAAGACAGTGCTCCAGTTCAAGCATCCACTATTGCGGTGGCCAACAATAATTAATTAAAGTTCGAATTGCTTTATCACGCACCTTATTCGCCAGATTTAGCTCCCTCGAACTATATTCTGTATGCAAACTCGAAAAACTGGTTCATTAAACAGGGTATAGAAGCTATTAAGTACCGCTGGAAAAAGCATATCGAGCTAAAAGAAGATTATGTTGAAAAGTAAAGAACAATTTCCCCCCTTTTTTTGTCTTCTTTGTTAGGTCGGCTAGTTTTACGACCACCCTCGTATTGCTTCAATTTTATGACAATCATTAGTATTTAATTTTAGTGTCACACACAGCTTTAGGTGGGAATGGTCAAAAATAACAAAATTTTTAATGTTATTTTCATGACGTCTCGCAAACCAATAGAGACTTCAAAAATCGAAAAACATTTTTGAAATAACTTTTCGCATATTCAGCCACAAAATTTATGCAAATAAAATGCGCTTGGAAAATTATTGAAATCGTGTTCGGGAGCAGAAAATATTTCACCGTATTTCATACGGTTAGATCTCGCATAGTGTTAGTAGCTCTTAATGTATCATTGATATTATTCAAACTTTGTTTATATGAATTTTGATTCACATCAGAAATATGTATGACTCCCACACCTCGAAGAGTTGTTTAAGTATCCGGATTTATTTTTCACATATTAGGCCATTATCGATTATGTCATCTAGGAAAATTATATGAACTATATGATATTATATTAAAGGTTTTACTTTTATGCAAATATTTTTTTGGCAAATACAACCGAATCCTACGGTTTTATGAGCTTATTGCCGTAAGGCCAAATTTGCCAATATAAAGAAGCAAATCTCTACGTTGCATCTTCTTCGATTTAGTCTTATACTCTTCACTGTTGAACAGTGAAAATTGCGGCACGTGAACTGCGTTTATGTGGGCATATTAATTCAATGATATATTAATTCTGGAATCACACGTTTCATATAAATGTGTCAAGCAACGAGCCCTCATTGTAAATTATCTACATAATATATACATATATATATATATATATAAATATATATTTATCCGACGTATTCATCTTCGCATATGCTCCTCACAAACTTGCGTTTGTTTTTAATTTTATGTACAGAAATACTTTAGATGTGCCTGGTTTTTTTATTAAAGTCAACAATTAACACATTCTGTAATATAAACTCAGCAAAGTATTATTCGAATATAAATAAATATACACTTGCAGTCTTCTATACCTGTCAGTGCCTCCACAGTATTCGCCCAGCGAATTATAAAGGAATTCATAAATTTACCCAACAATTTTATATTTATCTCAAAATAAAAATAAAGATTGCATGAGTGAGGTTATTAATGGAAAATATATCTTACTTAGAAGTGGGTTCGCAAGTGATAAAATATGAATCATCGATTACCTACCTCCTCTCCAACGGAAGGCATAATTTTATTATGGCCAGTTTCCACTTAAGTGTGCTAAGCTTTTGACAAGAAAGTATTTCATAAAACAAACAACGTACTTCGAGGTAAGGAAGATAACTTCTTATCAGCAATCATACTTTAAATAATACTTTAAATATAATAATAACATATGAGTATGTTGAATGAACGATGATATGTACTACTATGTTCAAAAGGAAATATCAGCTTTTATCCATTTTTTTATTTATTCATCCAAATCAGTGGCATAGATGACAGTCACCTTCCGGCATGGCCTTCCAAGCGCACTGCGATTCATATTAAATCTCTTCAATCGACTTGAAACAGAGTCTCCTCCTTCAAACGGTTTTCTAGAATTTTTTTTACCAAAAAAACATAAAGGGAGGCCTTGGCAGTTTTAATGAATTTTTCTGATCTTTCTCCACAATATCGCTTTAATCCAAAAGATATTTCTACTGATATTTTTTGTATTTTCAAAAGTCGAAGCTTTTCTTGCCATATCCGGAACGCATTTCGAGTTTCGTCTTTACTACTTATTAAAAACGTTTCTTCTAATTGTAGTCTTCTATCCAATCCTAAACATTACTAATCTTATAATGACGAAACTATTCCAAATTCCAATGCATTCCTTCCATAGAACGAAACTAGTTCCGATTTTTTTCACTTAAAATATAACTTTGTTTTTTAGTTTTATACAGGGTGGGCCATATGACTGTTGGCGATTTAATTCTTCAATTTTTCGGTAACGCGCGGCGCGGGGTGGCGGGGGGATATGTTGTTCGCTGCGCCGCTTCCTGGAAATTTAGTCGCCATGGAGCCGGACACGGGAGTGCAGCGTGCATTTTGTGTCCGAGCGTATTACGAAAACAATAAATCAGTGATTACTGCACGACGTTTGTATCGGCATGAACACGGTTTACACGATTTAAGTGAAGTTCCAAGCGCCAATGTGATACGAAAATGGATCAGAATGTCCGAAACAACCGGCTCAACAGTACCAATTGCGGTTCGTGGTCGCCCAGTTTCTGCAAGATCAGCCGACATTGTGGAGCGTGTTCGTGTTTCAGTTCAGCGAAATCCGCAACAGTCAACACGTAAGAGAAGTCAGTCTTTGGATGTCAAAAGAATAACTTTACGACGAATTTTGAAACGTGATTTGCATTTGAAGGCTTATAAGGTTCAGATAGTCCAAGAATTAAAACCCGATGATGCCAATAACCGACTTAACTTTGTCAATTTGATGCTAGAGCGGTTCAACAATTTCAACAACGTCATTTTTCGTGATGAGGCCAATTTTCACCTTAATGGCCATGTGAACAAGCAAAATTGTCGGTTCTGGTCCGAGACTAATCCCCGACGCTTGCATGAACGTCCACTTCACAGCCCTAAGCTTGTCGTGTGGGCTGGGAAAACGTCAACCGGTATTATTAGACCATACTTTTTTGAAGACGAAAGAGGGCATGCGATGACGGTTAGAGCGAACAATTATTGTATGTGGTTTCAACAGGATGGGGCCACATGTCATACGGCTAGGGTATCCATAAAGCTGCTGAAAAATGTTTTTCTTGGAAAACTCATTTCGAAAAGGGGGGATATTGAATGACCCCCACGTAGCCCCGATCTCTCTCTCCATGCGATTATTTTCTATGGGGCTACCTCAAATCGGCAGTCTATGAGAATAATCCGACCAATTTAGAGCAGTTGAAGAGGAACATTATTCAGGAAAGTAACAAAATACCGAGAACAACTTTTCAACGAGTTTTCCAAAATTTGCGACTTCGGTTCCAAGAGTGTCAAGCAGCCGAGGGAAGCCATTTGGACAATATTATTTTTAAGTCTTAAAAATTCCCATGCTTCTACTTTTTAAAAATACAAATATATTTTTTTTATGTTTCGTAGTTTTTTTTTAATTGAATATTTAAACCGCCAACACCCTTATGGCCCACCCTGTAAATGTTCCCAAAACATTCCGTCTCTATTCATTGATAATTCCAATATCAATTGATTCTTTTTTCTTGGCAGTATAACAGTTTTTAGATGTTATACACAATAAGTCTGACTGACGGTGGTGCGATAATGAGTACAACCCCGACTATCTTTCGCATGATCGCGATTTCAATCACCGATACAGCCACTTATCATTGTTAGAGAGGCGGTCAGTTCGATGTGTCTGACGAACACTTCTCAGACTATAACGTTCACTAATTCGTTAATTTTTAATTGTCCTTCTGTAGGGCTAGTTTTACTGAAACGTAGTATTCGTTTGCTTCGTATTCATTATCAAAATTATAAACATTTCTATGTACAAAAGTTATTAAAACATTAATTTCCATTGTAAATAAAAGAATAAATCCAAACTAAATTTCGGTTAAGACTTGCATACCACACAAGCGGAAATTTCTGATAGTATCGTATAAATGCATTCTTTATGGGGAACGAAAGTTTCGTGTTAAAATATACGCAAGTATATCAGTTTAGTTTCAGAATCTCAAGTGTACATAATACTAAGTGAAAACGCGATTTTCTTTTCGAAAAAGGGACTGTTTGTATAGTTTTGGGAATATCATGAAGCTGTGGACGATGGTCCCCGGACTGGTCTTTATTCAACGAAATCACACAATGTAAAATGATCCGAATCCAATTTTTGCATCATGCAAAACAAAGTGTAGCTCAAGCGCTAATGACATTTACGGTGTGAGATTTGGCAGAGATGTCTGTTACAGTGTTACCAATTTAGAAAAAATATCCGATTAATTTGAACCGAAAACCAGTTTTACCTTTCGGACATAATAGTGTCTTATAGATTTACGATAAAGTTTTGTGGTTGAAAAAGTTGGTCAGACTCAAAAAATCAAGGTTTGGGCGTAACAAACTTACCATGGCTATTCTGATAGTCTGGGGTGGCAAAAAACAGCAAACTCTCTGCGGCACAAGGTTTTATTTTATCGAACACAAATTGTAGCTATATTATTTGACAGTAAATACAACATTGTGACCGATCATGGTGTGAGATAGACGCGACTATCGTTCGCACGATCACAGGTTCAACCCCGAATACAGCCACCTATCATTATTTGAGCGGCGGCCACCTCGATGTCAAAAGTCGAGTATTCCACATTTTTTACTGTGACCTTCGGAATCGTCATTAAACTTTAAGTTCCGCTGAATGGCTAAAAATAAATTGGGTGACAGTTCACTGAATATGAGTGTCTCATTCATGAGATGTAAGGGAATTTGTTTTGTTTTTCATTTTTGAATTGCATTGATCCCATTCCCATTTATTTCCACACGGAAAATATTTTTTTTCTGTGTAAATACGGAAAATCTTCCTTTTTTTAATATCTAAAATTGTTTTACTCTCGAATCTACATATATAACGGATAGAAGGTTATGGTTATTACGAAACATTAATTTTCGTTGAAAGTAACAAAAAAAAATGCAATATACTTTTAACGTATACAGAAACATTCCTATAATAGCATACCCATGCCAAGTTTCCGTTTTTTTATGGAAAGTGTAACCTTTTTGTGAACTCCGCACTAGGTCTAACTGTTTGAAACCAACTATTTAATTTCTGGCCCTTAAATAGTGGATTTATGTCCTATTTCTTCACAATCTCAAGCCAAAGTTTTAAGTGTTTATAGTTTTTAGAAGAAAGAATCCACTCTCTCTGCCTGCCCTCTTTCACAATCAAAAAGCGGATTACTGTGCATTCGAATATCTTCAAGTGAATACAAAAATAAACAACAATAAAATAAACAAATACTAAGCGTTAAGAAATGATAAAAAAAGAGGTGTGCGCTATGCCAAAAACATAATAACGAGTCCTAAAGGGGGAGAGAGAAGTAAACGAATGATGATAAATAAAAAGATATAGAAAACAACACTAAAAACGACTGTAGCAACAGTAAAAGGCAAAAAAAAACGATGAAGATGTATCTATTCGCAAAGTTGCCGGTCAGGTTGCGCTTTCTTATACATATTTATCTGTTATAATTTTTATAACAGGCTGTTGCAATTTTTATAACTAGCGAAAAAAAGAAGGTTTTCTTTAAAATGCTTTAAATACATTAGAATTGACTTCCACCGTAAGTCAATATAGTATAACAAACATCCCTTATTACGAACTAAAATGTACTGCCTCCGGGAGTTCGTTACAATCGTTTTCGACTGTATAGACAGGGTGTCCGTCGGAAAGGTATACTACTTTGTTTATAATTTTTGACTAAATGAAAGAGAATGGATCTAATATTGATAAATATTTTATTTAATGTCAGCAATTATGTATGGAATACAATATCAGATAAATGTCCGCCTCTGTTAGCCTCACAAATGCGATCCTTTTCGATCACATTTTTCATTATATTCTCACACATTTCACGCGGTATTTCATTAATTTCATCACGAATATTTTGTTTGATTTGCTCAAGCGTTTCTGGCTTGTTTGCATAAACCTTGTTTTTCAGATATCCCCACAAAAAGAAGTCCGGAGAAGTCAAATCAGGCGACCGTGGAGAGGCCAATCAATATCACCATTTCTTGAAATAACTTGTTGTGGAAAGAGGTCTCGCAGTAATTCCATTGTAATCCTGGCTGTATGCGAAGTAGCACCGTCTTGTTGATACCACATGTTAACCAAGCCCAAGGCACACAGTTATGGCGTTAAAAAGTTTTCAATCATATCACGATATCGCTCCCCATTGACAGTTACCGTTACGCCGTGTTCAGTTTCAAAGAAGTAAAGTCCAATGATTCCTCCTGATCAAATTGCACAACAGACTGTCACTTTTAATGGATGCAAAGGTGACTGATGAATAATTTGAGGGCTTCCCATTGCCCAGAACCGACTGTTCTCGGGGTTGTCATGGGCGAGCTGTACCATCATATTGGCATATGTACGGCGGCGTAAATGATCTTATGGAAGAAGCTCTTGTGTCAACAGAATCTTAAATGGAAACAAATACAAATCCTTGTGCAAAATTGTGGCCAAAGCTGTTCTTTGAAGACCAAGCTCCTGAGCACGGCGTCGAATTGAGGTTGATGGATTGTTTTGAACACTTTCTTGAGCAGCAGTATTGTTTTCAGCCGATCTTGCAGTACGTTGTGGTCCATGCTTGGCCCTATCAGCTACAGACCCTCTTTCTTCGAAATCATTCACTACACGATAAGTAGTGCGCCTTGTTGGCACGTTGTTTCTCCCAAAAATTTTATGTAACTTTCTTATCGTCACATGATTGATTTTGATAAAATGTTTTAACGATTAAAACACGTTGGTTTGTCGAATACTTTTCCATAATAAATTTGCCACGTCTCTACTTCACGACTGCCAAATATGAGCTGTCAAGACTAATGTTTACCAAAATGGCGGCGAAACAAAGTAGTATACCTTCCCGACGGATACCTTTACCATCGCCTATAACGAAATTCGATAATAATGGACTAAACATGAATAGTTGGTTCATTTGTTCTCGTTTTTCTTTATTTTGCAAAAATTATTATACACCAATAGTTCCTATTGTTTGTCCGCCCACTGTGCTCATAATGTAACCATAAATATTTTCTCTGTGTTTTGCTTTTATTTATGTTTTCTTTAACAGCCAACACGAGGCGTTTGAAGTTATACACACACATACATATGTTGGAATATGTGGCGCTGTGTGTGCGTCAAGAGACATTGAAGGAGGTGAATAACACCAAACGAAGTTTAGCAAAACAAAACGAAAAATGAACTTACACTCGTTTTTTTGATGTGCAAAAGTTTCAGCAGGAAAAATGCTGTGTTTTGTTACTGTAAAGTCATCCCACCAAACTTGAAAGCATAAAATACAAAAATAAAAGACCAGATAAAATACATAAGTGGACACATACCCACGCACACACATTCGTACGATTTGATATCCCCAAACAATTTTCTCTTTCGCTGTGTTCTCTCATTGCTTTCTACAGCATTTGTAGCGGGTTTGAGGATGAATCCTCCCCGTAATACCAGATAAAAGTATTACAAATTGCTTGAACAAATAGGGGGCAAAAAGGAAGCTCATTAAAATCTCTCAACTGTTAATAGAGCACTTGACATAACAATAAATTAATGACAATGCGCTTGTAAGAAGCAAATTGGGAATATAAGAAGCAAAAAAACAATGGGAATTTTACTAAAAACTTGAGAAGACCACATTTTTTGTTTTCCATTGATATCATTAACATACATACCTATATGTATGAATGTCTGACGTTTTAGGAGCCTAGACAAAATCTCATTATTTGAAAGAAATCAATGTTTATTGGTTCTAAAATCTCGCACACATTCAGTGGACAAATAATGTTTGGACAAAATGTTTGTTTTTTGTAGCGACCTGTCAAATGCATTCAAAATATTGCCATCACTTTTGATGGTACGACTACAACGGGATTCAGCAATACTATCTGAGATTATCTTAACCAGCATGTCGATTACAGCTAACCAAACGACGTATAAAATTTGTTGGTCCAATAGAATACCACAGTTACCTTTAAATTTAAGAAAATTATAGAATTATGAAATTCTTTTCAAAAAGAATTAAAATATAATTATTGCAGAATGTGGAAATACTTCTATTTTCTGAGAGTAATAATTAATATAATTTAATAATATAAAATTTATATAATAAAAATACAAAGGATGTATGCCTTCTGGCACTAAAGTCAAAAACATAAAATCACGTATTTATAACATAGGGTTTTCCATTTTTCGGTTTCCAAAGTAAGGTTAAATAAAACATAAAGCTACGATTTCGATGAAACTTTTATCTCGAAAGTTGTCATTATGTAAAACGTACAATGTCATTTAAATGACCGCCTCTGAATTGGTTGAAGCAGTGGATACTTTTGAGGTAGTTTTCGAAAAAAATACGGCCAACGACACCTCCATGCCATAATGAGCACCAAACATTTTCCCAAATGCAGTGCCTATTTCACAATCACTTCTGGGTTCTCTGAGCACCATATGCGGCAGTTTTGCTTGTTGAAAACCCACGTTTGAATCACCACTTTTGTAGTAAGTTTTAACTATTTTTACGCATTCTTCGGTTGTTAAACGATCCATATTCGTAAACGGCAAACCTTTCACTAAATAAATAACACTTCAAATGACAGATATTCAACAGCTGACAGCTTTGTCACACCGGCGTTTTTGAGACCACTAAATAGATAACTCGTTACAAGCGTTGGTTTAAAAACAACAATAATAAATAAAATCTAACGAAATTTACGTTACACAATTCTCATAATGAAAATTGTTTTTGTTGTGTTGAGGAATGAGCCAAATATTTTATACTAGGTAGACACTTGTCTGCTATCGGATGTCACTCTTGCGATATTTATTGCTTGAAACTTGTATCATAAACTGATTCATATACTCCCATTAAAGGTTGTTCCGCGACACCCTTCACAAAGAGCGGTTTATATTGGTGGCGGAAACCATGATAGGCGTCTATGACTTAGAAATGAAAAATCCCTCAAATCTTATATAAACTATGATTTAAAGAATTTCGCACGTCCGGAATTTGCGTTATTTCCAAAGAAGAACTGGCCAAATACTGTAAATTTTCAATTATCATATCATATCTTTTGGGTCCAACGCATTATTTATTTACAGACTGATTCCATAAAACTAATCACTTAATTCCTTCAAAAATTAAAAGTTTTTGTGTTCGGCTTTGTAATTCAAATATAATAGATTTGCTTTGAAGAGCTTCCATTTTTATTTAAGGTTGTAATAAAACTGCAATTTTTATCTAAACCAATAAGAAGAAATGTTGAACAAATATATGATAGTAGCAATATTTTTTGAAATCTTTAATAGTTGACGAAAACTTCCATACGCTTTGCAAAAATCTGGTTTACAATGAGGATTACTTCGTCTACCGTTTTAAACGTTTTATGGGAACAGGCTGTAAATGTGTTTTTGGAACGGTGGCAGTACCATCAAAACAAACGATCTTCTGTTCATTAAATAAGGCAACCACGCAATCAGCCGTTTTAGCGATGTCAATTGCCATTGGTGCAGCTGCAATTTGACGCCTTTATACTTTTTATGAGTTGCCATAGAAAATCGATGTTATCCGCATACGATTCGGTACAAGATTGCTGAAGTTATTCGCGAAATAAAGTCTGAAAAAAACTAAAAAATTGGGTTGAAGCGATAGACTAACCTTGGCAACCACTTGAATGAATTTGTTTTTAAAAGGTTTTTGCTACTACTACTACTATTTGCTGCAAAAATTTAGAAAATTGCCTAATTGCGGTGATATCATAACCGCATCCAAAAAGTAAGGCCAATTCTAAATTTAAATAACGCGAATATACTGGATCTAAGAAACTTTTTTTTAGTTGGCAGCATTATGGCAAACATCTATCTCATTTTCACATTAAAAATGCAATTAATGTTAAAGTTTTATATGGCGCAAAACAATTCCGCCAATTTTTATCATGTGTGATTTTTTGGAGCAAAAATGTTGCATTCAATGAAATGGAATTTCTGAAGCGGAAATGTTTATAATGTCAACTTCAGTTTAACTCTCTTTAACTCTCGTTTGGTACCAGAAACAAAGGTGTAACAAGATCGAAGTGATCGATCAAGAATCAATGTTATGCAGGCAATTTTCTGCGATTATCAGGGTGTTGTGCATCATGAATTTCTTTTGCTGAACCCAACTATCATATTATTTAAGCGTTAAGCGTCTTTTCGGGGAAGCTATGCGCAAAAAGAGGTCGGACAAATTACAAATTCGCACCGTGCGAATTCTTGCTATTTCTTAAATTCAAAAGACCTCTCCGGGGACACCGTTTAAAGTCGATTGAAGAAATGCAACGCGAATTGCAGCGGGCTCTAAAGGGCATATTGGTAAGCGACTACTTGGCATGCTCCGAGGATTGGAAAAATGCAATCTGTTCGGGGAATACTTTGAGGGTGATGATGTAGATTTGGACGAATAAATAAAAACTTTTCGAATATTATATTAACATTTAAAAAATGTTTATTGAAGTTTTAAAAATAAACCATCAAATTACTAATCTATTATTAGCTGAAAAAAATTTAGAAAATAATCTAGTTCCTCAACTGTGCAAGTCAACCTACATATATGTATAATAATTTAATGTTTGCATATTTGTATATCTGTATTTTTGTTCCAAATAGGCATCTAAACTAATGGCCCAGTCGTTATGAAATTTTCACAAAATATTTATATCACCCGGAAAGGAATCATAGGCTATACATTATGTCTTGATTGGACAAAGAAGGGTGGCAACAAATAAGTGTTATGAACGGCTACATCTAATGAATTATTAGAGGTATGCAGAAGAAATTTCGTTCGTGTGCTACTGGCATAAAAGGAAATATGTTTTTAAAACTCCAATTAACACTATATTACTAACAATCACAAAATTGTCATATGCTATATTAGGTTAAGATTGAAAAAAGACACTTGGCATCGCCCACACAACTAAAGATTTTAACGGCCGGTTTTCATGGGCTACCGATATAGAAGAAAGAAGAAAAGAGCAGACAGTGCCAAACACCTTTTAAAAAAGCCGTTGTTATATTAGGTTAAGATTGATAAAAGGGGTGTGGCAGCGCCCATACAACTTAACGTTTTAAGCGGCCATGTCTCATGAACTATTGAAGGCACATATATGGGATTTGATGCACATTAAATAACCTTTTTAACAATCAGTGTGTTACTATCTATCACAAAGTTGTCATAAGCTATGATGGATTAAGATTAGGAAGTAACGACGCCGATCACGATTTAAATGGCTGTATTTTATGAACTATTAGATACTACACTACTACTACACCGATACTACACTTCTTCCATTCTATTTTAGGCATGGAGCTGAAGGTTATACGACTATAGATGATGTTTGTTTTCCACTTTAATGGTGACGTTGCAGCGCACGCCGGGGCGACTAATATGCAATAAAAGGACATGTTAAAAGTTGCGAATAGAAAATTTCTCCTAAAAACATATTTGCGTTGCTTTAAAGTGATAATTATATCGGGTAATTGACAACGAAATGTTGAAATTTACAATTTGGACTATATTGCAGTTTTTTTCTGAGCCATCCTTATATCGAGAGAAACTTTCAAAGAGCACAAAAGCTGTTTTCTAAATTCTGTTAGAGCATTGGTGCAACAAACTCTCGAAAACGGTCCTAACTTTATTTTTAAAATGTTACATGTTACACGCATTGTTTATCAAAATGAAATACTCTTATTTTGGCGTTAGTTAGAAGCGCGTTGGTTATACTTTCATCATATTCGTCAGCGAGTTGGTAATGAAATCTGACTGAGAGAGAAAATATAGATAGAAATTATATGCTGTGATATGACCCATGATATCGCTCGCAATTTCATAAGCATTCAATTAGCGTATTCTAAATTTTTAAAGCTTTGGAGATATTTTCCTCCACATCTCATCTTCATCTCGGCAAAAAAAAAAAAGATTAGAATATTAACATTTACGTACTTTGAACGCTTCCACCACAATACATGTGCAAGATATCGATGAAATATTTCTAAATCATTTTAGTTTTTCATATATAACAGTCAAAAAATCAAAGATTGCTTATATCCATTTTTCGGTTTCAAAAGTGAAATTTAATAAAACACATATAAAGCAATGATTTCGATTAAACTTTAATTTCATTGTAATGCTTGGGCCTCACCATTATGTACGTAACACATCGCCATTGAAATGATAGCCTCTGGATTAATTGCAGCAGTGGATCTTCTTAAGGTAGTTTTCGACTACTTTTTTCGCACATTTCAGTTGGTATCTCGACTATAACTTGACGAATGTTGGTTTTTAAATGATCCAACGTTTCGGGATTATCCGCAAAAACTCGGTCTTTGACGTAGTCCCACAAAAAAAAAAACAGTCTAACGGCGTCAAATCGCATGATGTTGGTGGCCAAGTGACGTCGCCAAAACATGAAATTACACGTTCTGGAAACTTCTTATGTAATAAAGCCAATATCGGTCATGTTGTGTGACACGTGGCACCGACTTGTTGAAGCCCAGTCATAATTTTCAATTGCAGGTGAAAAAAGTCGGTTATATACGCTCTGAATTGAAATTCGTTTTATCCGCTACATGTTCACTAATATAAGCGGTATTTTCCACAGTGCGTACATTGCAATGATGGACAGGCCTGACTGCATCTGTAACGCTTCCAGCCTCTTCAAATTTATTTATAATTTTGTCAATGCCTTGCACAGCAGGTATTATGGCCACCATAATCACCCCGTAATGCACGAAAAGTACCCACGTTTGAATCACTACTTTTATAGCAAGTTTTAGCTATTTTTACGCGTTCTTCGGTTGTTAAAGGATGCTTATTCGTAAATGGCGAACCTTTCATTAAATAAGTAACACTTCAGACGACAGGTATTTAACAGCTAGCAGCCTTGCCAGACCGGCGGTTTTGAAACCACTAAAACACTCAGTACATAAAAATTGAGACTTTATGCTGTACATAAAAATTGGGACTAATACCCAAGTTCGAGATCTACATTAACGTGTCCGTGAATAACCAGTAACACAACTCTCGTGTACCACAGCACCAATATTTAAATATACCTAACAAATGGGATTTTCAACCATCGCATAAACGATAAACATACTCTGGCAACGCTTGCTCATCAGCTGGCGCTGCCTGTGACGTGTTTAGCAACCTAAATGTTTTTGGTGTTGTTGATGCAATTGATCATATTACTCTGAAAGCGGCGACAGAGCCAAATTGTTTTTGCCAAAATCAGAAATCATTTGATTTTTTGTGTCGTACATTTGTGTATGCGGTATTGATGTGTTTTTTTGTTTTTGTTATTATTCTTATTTTTTTTATTCAATAGTGCTATCATGTGCTTTTGCTTTTGCTTATAATGTTGTTGTTTTGCATTTATAAAATATCTGTGTGTAAAAAATGATAAAAGAGAAACTCTAAAAATAGATTTACACTGGTAGCGTGTGACCGTCTACACCGTGTGGCGGGAAGTGTGGCGCAACGGAACAGAAAGCTAGCCGGGTAGGCAGTGCCTGTTTGTATCTCTTCTACATATATGTGAGATATATGACGACTAATGGGAAAACAAAACCAACAACCAGGCGTACAGAGGCAATTTTATGACTTGACACACAATCAGACATACATGTATGTATATGTATGGTGGTCAGACGGATAGACAGACAAACGGAGGACAGACGAAAAGTCTGAGCAGATACGAACTCGTTTGTAAAATTAAAAAAAATATATACATTATTAGCATGAATTCTCTTGCATTCATTGTCTTTTATTGCCGTTTGTTTTTCAATTTTATTTAATTTTTTTACATACAAACAATAACGCTAACTTATAGCCGTTTCAACTTAACTCGATGGCATTTCAATCATTTCTCTAAGAAAATGAAAAAAAATCATTTGCTCCCAATGATCATCATAGACAGTCAGAGCAATATTTTTACATGGCATTATCAAATTATATAGAGAGTACAACGAATAGTTCAGTTGTTCATTAGCGAGTGCGATTGTACCCACCATCCCATCGTAAATGCGATAAACTTTCTGATAAGGTGGTTCACACAGTTCTTGTTTTTGTTTTCCACATTTAGACCCCAGAAGACAATTGAAATTTTCTTCTTCATTTATTTCACCACTTGTACAAGATATAAAATATTTTTTTTTTTTCAAATTGTTCTAAAAATATGTCCGATAACAAGACATTTGGAGGGACCTTGAGGAGCGATAAGATTACAAGTATTGATTCAAACTTGTATTTGATCCATTAGAACTACCCGACGTCATGGCATGTTATGACGAACCTAAGAGAGAGGGAGCGAGAAAGGCAGAGGGAGAATAAAGAAATTATAATGGCAAATAAATTTTAAACTCAAAGTTTCCAAGGTTTTTATTTCCAAATTAGTCATGGCGGTGGTCAGCTGTGGCTAAAATACTTTTAAAAATGAAAAAGTAATTATGTTAGTTGAAAAAATTGACAAAATTAAAGCAGATTTATGATAGACTTTTAAATCACATTGTGATTTATTTCCACATTTGTCATGACGGTGGTCAGCCGTGACTAAAATACTTTTAAGGATGAACAAGTAATTATGTTAGCTAAAAACAATTTACAAAATTGAAGCAGATTTATGATAGATTTTTAAATCATATTGTAATTGTAATTAATAGAACACAGATACAAACATTTGTTCACGAAATTTTATTTTAGATATTATTTCAAGCTCAAACATGCCACCGGATAGGTTGGCTGAATAAGATTGATGAGTGCGTATCGGACCAGCACATTTCTGTTCAAAAAGTTGCAGAAAAGATGAAACTGTCAGCCACGGCCAATGAAAACCATGCCAAAAGGCTTGAGCTATTAAAAGTTCGACATTTGGTTCCGCACCCAAAATAGTCCCTTTTCGAAACGCATTTTTACAGGCTGCTTTGGACAATAATAGATTTTTCTTAAAATTTGAAATGTTTTTATGATGTACAGAAGTTTGTAAATAAAAAAAGTTGAAATTGACGAAATTACAGCACTTCTAGATGGTAACACTTCGAGCGTCGACCCCTGTATATGAAATCTAAAAAAGATGATCATTAGCCGATAGATATCCTCCTAAAATTCGTTAAAAGACTGTAATGTGTTACCATATTACTAGCAAAAATACTATGACTGTCTGATAGTTTGATCATCACATCATTTCATTAAATTAAGATATCCGTAAATGAGTAAAAAGGGAAATCCTTATGAAAGGTAGTGGTAGTAGTAGTATGACCTAAGCTGGACAGCTCATTTATAAAAAAAGCCATTGGACTAGCCAGCCCATTTTTTACAATGACAGGGAGAGGACGCAGCACAAGATTTAATTGCTAGTTATAAGAAAATCAATTAGGAGAAACATTTAGGGAGCTCCATGTGCATATGAAAAAATACCATGATATAGCACCAAATTTATATGTATATGTTTCAAACACATGAAAACGTAGGAACGTGCAAACGTAAGCATCAGATAAGTGGACGGTATACGAATATAGACATTATAAAAGAAAATGGCTGCAAGTGTAGACTTTCATCAACCCGACAGGTGATACTCGTATAAATAAAAAATGTTACCAGACGGAAGCATTTCGTTCTATTGGCTTAAACCGATCTGTTTATATTAGCGTCGACGAAAGTTGTTAAACAATCTTTGCTTTTGATCATTAAAAAGTTTAAAAATTATGCAATAAATATTATTCTCGATGCGAATTTTAGCGCCCTCGCCTCCTCTAGCTGACAATGCAAAAATTGCAACCAAGCGAACTGACTTACACATAACTCCATCCAACATCCTTTTGCGTTGGTGCAAAATGATGCCAAGATCCAGAAGGGGTGCGGTAAATCGCTAGATTCATATCAGAAAATGCTGTGAACAATTACTATAATTAAAATAAGATAAATTTAACATAATATAATCTTCCCCTTAGAACCTATTAAGGAACGAACAACCAATTGATCAATTTGTATGAGTGCTATAATAGGCGCGACGTTGCCGCCTGTTTCCATTGCCAGAAGTTTACTAAACGCCTGATACGTGCTAAATTATATCGAATTTAGTGCAATTAATATGTGTCTTGTACGATGACGGTCACAAAACTAGCCGACCTAACCCATAGATAGTGCCAATAATTTAAAAAAAATTATTTTGGTGAAAAGTGGCAAACTCATAAAACACATGTTTCTAAACTTCAAGACGCCACGTTGTTTAGTATTTTTATTTGAGCCATCAAAAATAAACGATGTCAGTGAATTTATAAACTTGGAAAAGATTGGTCACCGTTATGTTATTTAATTATTATTCAATATTTCTATTTGAAAAGTCTTAGTCCAACCAATATTAAAGCCGAGCTACATTCGACTCTGAGGGAGTCGTTCACGACTGTAAAATATTGGGTAGCAGAGTTTAAACGTGGCCGTACGAGCTGCCAAGACGAACACCATAGTGGTCGACCAATTGAGGTGTTCACGCCAGACACGGTTAAGAAAATCCACAAAATGGTATTGGATGATCGGTGGCTGAAGATGGGTGAGCTAGCTGAAATGATAGGCATATTAAAAAATCGCTATACATCACATTTTGACCGAAAATTTGAAGACGAGAAAGCTTCGCGCAAAATGGGTACCGCGAGTGCTTTCAGTAGAGCAAAAACAGCGTCGTGCAGATGTTTCAGTAGAGTGTTTGCAAATGTTTCACCGCAATAAAGCCGAATTTTTGCCTCGATTTATAACCATAGATGAAACACGACAAAGGAATAGTCGAAGCCACGGGCTGGAATGGGAGAATCGTGTCCAAAGAAAGCGAAGGTGGTTCTATCTGCAGGCAAGCCTTTGGCATGACGTCTGTTTTTTGAAATGCGCATGTGATTATTTTTATTTATTATATTCAGAAAGGAAAAACCATCAACGACGAATATTAGGCTAATTTATTGCAGCGTTTATGTGATGAAATTATGGAAGAAGGGCGTATTTGGTGAAAAAGAAACTATTGTTTCATCCAGTTCACACATTCACTGTTGCGGTGGCTAAAATTAATGAATTAAAGTTCGAATTGCTTCATCGTGCTCTTTATTCGCCAGATTTAGCTCCTTCGGACAATTTTCTATTTCCAAACTTGAAAAACTGGCTCGGTGGTAAAAGATTTGCCAAGAGATGGAGACTGCGGTTCACGGTTATTTTAAGGAGTTTGACAGTTCTTACTATAAACAGGGTATAGAAGCTATTAAATATCGCTGGCAAAAGTTTATCGAGCTAAAAAAGATATTATGTTGAAAAATAAAGAAAAATTTTCCCAACTTCTTTGTGTCTTCTTTGTTAGGTCCGCTAGTTTTAGGATCGCCCTCGTAAATTTATTGGCATATTGAAAAATTTCCTGTATTCAAAGAACTTATGCGAATTCACTTTTTAAACTCATTAAAAGGAATCTATTGCTTAACGACTGTTCCTAACGTCAGTTTGGAAGTATTTACTACACTTTTCGGTTACTCCAGTACCCGAAGCATCATTAACATGATCGCCACTAAAGAAAAATGCTGATGTTGGGGCTAAAATTATCAATGATTGGGTGTTGGTGCCTTAAGTAATTGTTAATAATAAATTTCTTAACTGCAATAAATGAGATAAATTGAAAAAAAAATTAAATTAATTACTTTTAATATAACATAATTAAATTTCATAATTATACCACCAATAAATTATTAAAATGTTATGTTTATAGTCCAATTTATGCATAAAGCAAAAAAGTTAATGACTTTGCGGCATGTGAAAAGAAAACTTTGTGCAAAAGTTTAAAAAATATATAAAAAATTCATTGCTTGTATTTTATTGCTCAAGTGACGGCATAGGCATGTCTCCTTCCTATCCATTATCCATTAAACGTTTATAAATAAATATTGCATTTTAAACAATAACGGGTTTGTTTACTTGAGCCAATTAGTCGTGACGCATCGCTGTGAAGCTGCCCACAAGTTCAAGTGTGTAAGAAAATAATAATAATAAATATATATAATAATAAATATAAACCCATCAAGAATTTTTGTCATTTCGGAAGAAAAAAAAAATTACAAAGATATGCATAATGATTATACACTGGGAAACAAAATGTTAGGGCATTTTTTTCAAATCGGACAAGAGAACTGTCACCATATTTTATTCTTTCCTGGAAGGGAAAAGAAGATGAAAAAAGGTAACATTCTGTATTTTACTTGGTCGGCTTTCTCAAAGTTTTACAGAGGTTTCACAGAAATTCAGATAATTTTGGATAATTTATTTACCAGAAGGGGCTTGGCAGTGTGTTCCGTTTTCTTTTTGAAAGCTTTCTTTGACAAACTTTCAACGTGTACTAAATATGTCTAAACATGTCAATTTTATGAAATTCTACTATGCGTTGTGAAAGAAAAATTTAAATTGCTGTAGTCTACGAATCAGGAATTATAGGGAACAAATTGAATTTCGGAATTTCAGTCAATTTGTGCGGGTCGTACCAGAAGTATTGGATCGACATAGCCAAATTAACAATCCCGGCTACGATCTGGCAAAAAAGAACTGTTTTAAGAAGATTCATAAAGATTTACAACTGTTATCCTCTCAGACAGATGGACATCGTTCAAAATAAATACATAGTATTTGCGACTCGTTGAAGATTCTCTCGGTTGAAGATTTAAGTATGGCATTATAATATCACAACAAAATTCGAACTTTAAAGCGAAGACGTGACTGTAAAAAGCAAACAATTGTCGATCACAGTAGATTTTTGTACAGTTTTTTTAAGCCAAGTGAAATAATTATTAATTGTTAGATAACAGTTAAGCAACATTTCGGGAAATCGTAACTGCAAAACTAAAATTTTTGTATCAGAAGAATTGTTTAAAACTTGTATTGTGGACTGCTTGAGATGTAGCATGTTCAGAAAAGAACAACTTCTGACATTTCGATTGAATGCTTTGTGTGAAATGCCTCATATGTTAAAACACTAAGTGATTTGCAATTGTTTTCCACATTTTATTTGCATCTAAATAATAGTTTATATAAATAGAAAAATGATTCCTGCCTTTCTAGCATTTGTATTCATTGTAAAATATTGGAATGTTGAATTATATCTCCTATGTTAATTAGTTTATTGTGCCAGATTTTATGTATACATTTTTTGGCTGCTCTCGTGATTCAATAAACGTTTCATTTAAATAATCCTGTAATTTTGGAAAAATATTAATATATTTGATGTAATTTTTTTCCATAAATTGTGATAAAGGAAGCTGATATACTGCATTTAAAATTGTTGATTTTGGCCGCCTTTTGCTTTCTAATTTGCTCACAACAAACAACCTGTATGAAAGACGAGCGAATATATAAATTTCTATAAATATTGCATATGGAATTTATTACCCATAATTTATTTCCCATCCAAATCAATCAAATATTTGTGTGATAGCTTTAACATATTTGAAATGTCCCATAAAAAAACATTAGTCAGTGTACATACTTAAATGGATATATAAGATATATTATATATTTGCACAATTGCACTCTTCATACGCTGGCATTCTATTAATTTTTTGTTTTTATTTTATAAGTGATTTGCCCACTCTGATATCGCTTTTATAACATATACATATGTATACAAAGTCTATACTTACTGCTAGCCACCTACAGTGAATTGAGTGAATATTTAATACATATACAAGTATATGGACTAGCGCATATAACACATACGAGTACAAACTTATACATTGATAGGCCTGTTTAAAGATATTTACAACTTTACTGGCATTCAGCAAAACCACCTGCACACACTTCTTTCACGCTTATTTGCAGATACTACACACAAACAGAGAGAGAGAGAGATATGCTCTCTTACATTGGTATTGACGTTTCATTATTAAAAATAAAAACGTAAACAAATAACAAGTGCGAATAATAAAATCCGACAAGTTCCTCTATATAAACATCCATCTTTGCGGCTGGCTGGTTAGCTAGCTGGTAGGCGCGATAACTACGGTAAATCTTTGTGAAACTTCTTAAAAATTGGCGTAGCCTAATATTTTGTCAGATCGTAGCCGCAGAATGTAAATTGGCTAATCGACCAATATTTCCTATTACCTATCATACAAATAAATCTCATTTACGAAATTCAGTTTCTTTTCTGTAATTTCTACCAGAATTTTTGTCCATTGACTTTAATAAAATAATAATTCTTGATAAAATCTGAAAAAACGATCGGTTACCACTTCTAACACTTGACACACAAATAACCAATTTAACCTATATATTCTTACATATATTCATATTCATGTGACCGACGGCGGCGCGCGTATATTATTATTTAAGTAGAGGTCACCCCGATGTGTCGGACAAACACTTTGTGTAGTCGAGTAATCGACAAGATTGGTAAATGCTTCTCAAACTGTGGCGCTCAGAATCATCGTTAAACTGTAGGTCCCGTTGAATAAGCCTAAAAATAGAACGTATGCATGTAAGCTCACTGAATGTGAGAAGCTCTCCCATATCTCATTTTTGAGATACACTTTTGCACCCACTCAAAAGGACGTTGCGTGAAGGTATATAAAATTTGGCAATGGTTATGCCAAATTTCAATTATCTAGTTCAAGCGGAGCAACGTCTATCGTGATTTCAACAGACATTTTTTTATGACGATTACGAATATACGAGTATGTAAAAGGTTATCCATTTAGTGTTGCTGCTAAATACCTGTTATCTGCAGTGTTATTTATTCAGGTAAAAGGTGTAACATTTACGAATATGGATACTTTAACAACCGAAGAACGCGTAAAAATGGTTAAAAAGTACTAAAGGGTGTTCCAACAAAAACGCAAGATTTAAATTTGGCGCCATTCGAAGTGTCATTGTTTGACATTTGAACAATTGTTATTATTTGCTAGTAGAAGGTACGAGGTTAGTAAAAATGGAGTGCTACACGAATTAACAACGCATTCTTATTGTGAAATTGTTTTACCAAAATGGTGAAAGTTTTGCGTCTACAGTCCGCAAATTGCGATCAATTTGCGGTCACAATAATGCTCCAAAAGAGTCAACTGTAAAGAGATTAATGGATAGATTTACCAAAACTGGGTCTGTTAGCGATGTAAAGACAACAACGGGCCTTCGACCAGATCGATCGACCGAAAATGTCGCAGCTGTACGTGATGATGTCGCTCAAACTACATCCACCTCAATTCGACACCGAGCTCAGCAAATTGGTGTCTTCAAATCCACTATGTAGCGAATTTTGACGAAAGATTTGCATGTTCATGCACACAAAGTTCAAATGACTCAGGAACTAAAGCCAGCTGATCATGGACAGCGAAGGGAGTTCGTTAATTGGGTATTGGAGAGACAACATGAAAATGCTGATTTTGCCTATAAAATCATCTTCAGTGACGAGACCCATTTCCATCTTGATGGCTTCGTCAATAGAATTGTCGCATTTGGGGTGAGGAAAATCCTCGAGTGATTCACGAGAAGTAAATGCATCCCCAACGTGTTACTGTGTGGTGTGGATTTTGGGCTGGAGGAATCATTGGACTTTTTTTATGAAAATGAGGCATGTAAAGCGCAAACAGTCAATGGTGTTCGGTATCATGAAATGATAACCAGTTTTTTCGTGCCTAGAATTGAAGAAATGAATGTGGACGGCATGTGGTTTCAACAAGACGGCGCCACATATTATACAGCCAGAGAAACAATTCAAATGCTGCATCAGTCATTTAAATCTTGTTGGGACGCCCTTTACAAAAGTGGTGATTCCAGCATGGACACTTTTCGTGCATTACGAGGTCGTCATAGTCGATAAGGAATTGGCAAGATTATAAATAAATTTTAAGAGATTAAAAGCGTTACAGATGTAATCAGGCCCGTGCACCATTGTGTGACGAGTAATCCGAATTTCAATTTAGAGCGCTATGACCGCATGATAATCGACTTTTTTGGCCTGCAATTCAAGATTATTAACTGGACGATATGTGGTTTCAACAAGACGGTTCCACGAGTAACACAACACGACCGATTTTGGCTTTATTACACGAGAAGTTTGTAGAAAGCGTAATTTCATGTTTTAGTGACACCAAGATCATGCGATTTGACGCCGTTAGACTTTTTTTGTGGGGCTATGTCAAAGACTGTGTTTACGTGAATAATCCCTAAACGTTGGAGCATTTGAAAAGCGATATTCGTCAAGTTATCGCCGAAATACCACCAGAAATGTGCAAACAACTGGTCGAAAACTACCTGAAAAGGATCCACTGTTGCAACCAATTCAGAAACAGTCATTTAAGTGATATTGTATTTCGTAATGACAAGGTCAAAGCATTACAATTGAAATAAAAGTGTCATCGAAATCAAAGCTTTATATGTGTTTTGCTAAAGAAAAAAGTAATTTATAAAACGGCATGGGACTTCGCTTGAGTATTTCTAGTTACTACATTACATTATATGGTGGTAAGCATAAAAAGTTAATTGGAAATGTTTTAATTGCTTTACCTTTTAGAATTTACATATGTATTAACCGGATACCTTGACAAAAGTTCAATTTCGTTTTGGTTTTGATATTCTAGGTATGTTTCAAGTACACTAGGCATTTGTTTCTGATTCATATTTGAAACAACAATTCGCTTCATAAATTGGTTCGTTTTTTATCTGAAACGAAATTAAATACCTAAATTGATTCCGTTTCTCCAGCGAAACATTATGAAACCATTATTTTGATTCGCGAAACGAAAATAAAAATATAGTTTAAGCAATTTCCTTTTTCAAATTTGAATCAGAATTGAAAACAAATGTAGTTTCTCGTTTGTCGGCAAAAATGGTTCAAATAATTTATTTTCTAAATTTCTGGATTCCAGAAATTTGCGCAGGTGATCAAAAATGTTGTCTGTTTTTATGAGTTGAAATATTTTAAACGAAATACAAACAAAACGATCCATATAAATTGAATCGGAAACAAAATTGTTTCTAATTCTATTTCGGACACATAAACCAAAATCAAAATTACTTGTAATTTCTTTTTGGTTGTATGAAACATAAACAATATTCAATACACTTTTGGTTCGGTTTCCGGAATCAGCATACAAATTTTGTATAATTTTTGATTCCAGAAATTGAAATCAATAAAAACTATTTTCATACGTGATTTCGTTTCGTTCCGTTGCAGTGGCACACAAAGTGATTTCCAACTCGCCACCTCTGTTTCGTTTGAAGGAAATTAGCACATTTCCACAACTCGCGCTTTTAATTACAAACTGACCTACGCCAGTTACAGCGATTTATATGAACTCAACTCACAACGAATCGCTGTGGCTGAATCGTGTTCAATTGTAATGCTATGGCGTAATAAATTCTTTTATATTATCGTGCAATAATTGAATATTGATCGATAACTTTAACACTTCGTACTATACTATAATAGATGTAGTAGATACGTAGCCACATTCCTCAACACCGCCAGATAGATTCACGCCAGTGCATTCATACCGATGATGAGATAATGCATTAAATCTGTGGTCGTTTTTTTCTCAAATCAGTCGTCTTTTCTTAGGATTGCTTAACAAAAATATCGCACTTGTACAAGTCTACACACAATCTACGACTATGGCTGTTTACTAGCCCATACACGAATATACGTACGTAGAAGCGCGTGTGGTTTTTATAAAAATGAAGAAGAGATAAATGTTATGAAATTAAATTATAATATCGTTTAAACAACCTGAGTCATCCGGAATGCAGTAACGATTTGTAAACTGAAATTCTTTACACGGGGCTGGGCGCTTCTATGAATTAAAGAACTTTATGACTACGCAAGTATATCAAATATCGGGGTATTGAAACAGCAGCAGGGGAATTCTTCGCAGATTGTTGTATCTTGTAAACTGATGCGACTATGAGGTCTTTAACTAACCAATAAGGAGTAGCGAATTCTACCTAATTTCAGTTCTTCTATTCTGCCCTTTTTTGGAAACTTTCGGGATCTCTACAAAATCAAATTTTACAGCTTATGAATGTTTAAAATTGATATAATAGAGTTTATTTTTTTATGAATAAGAAAGCGATATAGCCATTCCAATTGTTACATACTTTCCATCATGAGTTAACCAATCGGAAAAGAGTTTAAATTTGGGAAATATGGCCACAATTTTTTGGTGGCGACTAAAAACAAATATTATATTTTTATAGAGAATAGTTAGAAAAAATAATACAATTCGAGTAGTTTGGAATTTTTTTTTTCGCGAAATATTTTATTTTATTTAAAAAAAAAAATTACTGATAGAGGGTGACGCATGAATCGTGCTACAAACACAGAACGTAATAACATTTTCTTTTTCCCTATTTTTTTATTTTTTTTATTTGGCAGGTTAATATTTAGATTTATTAAAATAATGCTTAGGATACCGAAAAGGAGATTTGGATAGTGCAGCGGTACCATGCATTGCACTCTTTTATTTCCCTTCAAAGGGAATTTAGGCAAGAATTTGCGGCACTCCCCCTAGTAGATGGATCATTATGAGCTGGATAAACATGTTTGCCAAATCAGATAATTAATGATGACTTAAACTTGTTTCCATCCACATTACAAGCAAGTTAAACCCTCTGCATTTGTCTATTCGCCTAGTATTTTGCCAAAAAAAAAAATCACTGAAATGGCCAAAGAAGGCAACATCTTAATAAATTACCTGTTTATGTCTGATGAGGCCCATTTTTATCTAAACGGCAATGTAAACAAGCAAAATTGCCATATATATGTATATGTATGTATGCAGTGAATCTTCTCCAGAAATACTTCATAAGATTGACCTGCACCCAGAACAGGTCACTGTGTGATGTGCAGTTCCATCAAAGTGCACTGTGGGGCCATATTTCTTCAAAGAAAACTGTGAAACAGTAACTGTTTTTTTTTTTTTACCTGGAACTGCGCCGAAGATGTATTCGTTTCAACAACATTTGGTTCCACTAAGATAGAGCAACCACACACATAATCAAACCGATTATGGCGGAGATATAACGGAAATTCTCAAACAAATTTATGTATATCCAGAAAATCCACTTTCGGCTAGCCCCCAAGGCCATCTGGACTGACCGCACCAGACTTTTTTTAAGGGGTTATGTCAAGCAAAGGGTTATGTACAAAACGAAACCAAGGAATTTGACTGAATTTAAGCAGTCCATTAAAACAATAATTAAGGCGATCCCGCAATGAATAATTTTCTGATTATGTATCGCATATGCGTGAATGGGCGTGGAGGTCATTTACGGTCTATCACCTTCAAAAACCAATTAGTTATATAAAATAAAATTTATTTTCTATACAATAAAAAAAATAAATGAAATACATTTCTCTTATTTCTCTCTCATTTTCTCATTCTTATTGAATTGCAATTGGTGCGCCACCCTGTTGCTTACGGAAATACTTTCTACCTTAACGTCGACACCATCTTAAACTAACGAATGAGATTTTGTGTACTTTCAGGAGAACAAAAATAAAACTGCAACACGGGTGCAAATTCGTTGAAATGCAATTGCTAATTCGAGCCATTCCGCTTTCCTTAGCGTTTCGACACAATGCCACAAGAAGCGCCTTATAGAGAAGAACTGAACTCTAGCGAATATAAAAAATTCCATTTTTAAGTTTAAGATGGTGTCGACGACAATAGCAGCACGTTCGTCGCATTTGTGTGTAGATTTCCACCGCTGTGTTTATAGGAGGGGAACCCTGTTCCACAACCTTAGCTTTTGAGATTTTGGTAAAATCTTCAGACTTCACTTCTATGCTTGTACTTTTCAATATCGATGCTCTCCAACTCTTTACAAAACGGTTTATTCTGCCTGTCTTCTCTTCTGCTTATAGTGCACAGTACTCGTTACAATTGGCTGAAGTTCTGCTTGTAGGCAACGTTCTTTTTCTCAAAGATAATGTAAATTCTCCGCTTTAGCAGGGTTGTCTGAGCATGGTTTTTCATATGTAAATGTTGGCTTTGAGGTAATGGAAAACGAATGGGAAATATGATATATACATACATACATACATATAGGTATATATATCATACTAGCTGACCCGGCAAACGTTGTTTTGCCTTCAAAATGAATTGCAAAAATCTCATCTCCAACGCCATCTATCACTTCAAATAAAAGCTTTTAAACCTTCCGGAATACTCTACCAATAATTTAAGACCAAAATGAGCCAAATCGGTCCAACCGTTCTCGAGCTTTAGCGAGGCTAACGCACAGCAATTGATTTATATATATATATAGATGAAAATATACGGCCGCGTTTCAAGTCAGCAATCCCGATGTACACAGTCCCACACGCTTGTGCAGATATATTAAGAACATTATCCAACAGGCCTTTGATTTCTTTAGGCGTTAAATGTTTTATATGTGGATGTCTGATTTGATTGGATTTTTTAATTTGGAAATAATACAGCGATTGTTCGCTCTATTCATCTAAATGAAATAAAAACAAGCGATGAATTTCGCCCAATTTTTCGCAGCGAACAGTTTAAATAAACGTGTAGTCATATTAAGACCCCTCTCTAGTATATATTTTTAAACATGTTTTGTTTTTCTATATTTTTTCTAGAAGAGGACACATGTTATAAATCCCTAAACACATGGCTCCTGAATTTCGTTTTGACATGATTATGTTAATGAAATAATCCAAAGGTAACACAGTTACAATGTTTTCTTAGCATCCAAGTGTTTCTAACAAAACGGATTCAGATCCGATAAACCTAAATATTAAATAGATTTTGTCACCTTCGTTGTGTGTTAGTAATGCTTTCGTCAGTTCAGCCCAATTTATGAATAATGATTCTTGTTTGGCAAGAATTGCAAGCATTCCATTTCACCTTAGCAATGGTGTGGCTGCCTTATTCAGTCAAATTACGCATTTTGCTATTGTTATTATTTGCTGTTTATTGTATATGCAAATTTGACCCCAAAACCGGAAAAAGCAGATAATCAATTGTATGGAACCGAATAATATAAGGGATTACTCCCCCTTTAGTGAGGTTATAAATATATAATTTTTCACAAAATCAGTGAATGTGCAAAAGGAAACTCCCCCTGTTGCATAAACAAATTATAATGGGAACATGTAATTTTTTAATTTAATAAATCTGTCGCTTTAACAAGAACTGCCAAAGCCAAGGGGACACTTCCTGTCCATAATTTTCAGCTAGATTATCAGCTTCATCCTGCTGCTCTAATAGTGTTGGCAAACCAATAACCCTACTAATTAATATACAAACGAAGGTACTACTGCGTTCAAAAGTTAAGACAAACATCCCTGTTTAACTTGAGGATATATCAAAATTCACAAATATATTAATTTCTAAGTTCACTGCGACAGACATCCGTGCCAAATGTCATAACGTAAATTTCAATAGCACGAGTATATTAGCTAAGCTTGATTTTGTACTAGCGATTTCCGTGATTTTTACAATGTATGATTTTGTTGAACAAAAAAATTAATTAAATGTTGTTTATGAAATGAAATTCTTGCTACGGAAACGTTTAGAATATTGCAGAAGAAGTTTGACGAACAGACTTTGTCGGAAAGAAAATATTACGAGTGGTATAAATAGTACAAAGAAGGTCGAGAACAAGTTGAACATGAAGAGCTCCCCAGACGACTATCCACGCCTATCCGTGATAGTTACATCTAACAAATCCAAAGTCCGGTTCTCAAACGGATCAGTCAACTCCATTTTAAACGATATTTTAGGTCTCGGACGCGGCAAATCTTGATTGTTCCTAAAAACAATCGTTGCCTTAAAAAAATGTATGTAAAGAAAATGCAAAGAAATTGCTGGCCATCTGCACACCAAAAAACGCATTACAAGTGGAGGATGACCGAAAAGATCTCTCCAAAGACGCTCAGAAGGTCAAGGTTATGCCACCAGTTTTCTTCAATGGCATTGTGGATTACCACTCTTCGTCAGTTTTTGCAAAAGTTGAAAGAATATAGCCCGAAAACTACCGTATTTGTCTCATTTAACACCGTGCGATTATCTTTTTCAGCGAAAAAGATAATCCCATTAGGAATACAAAATTTGGGACAAATTCTTTGTCCTGTACTTTTATCCATTGTAAAAATTGAAATGAACTATAATAACAAAATCGATTATAATAAACAAACTAAATGTCAGATCGCACTCAAACACCGCGTCAATGTAGGGGATAGCCGAGACATTATTTCCTCGTGAACAAATTTAGGCGCGTTGCCAACTTTTGTGTGTGTTGTTTTCCAACACTGAAATTGAAGTTCCTTCGATTGTTTTTAAGTCATAACATGCTCAATAATGTATCTTTACAAATTAAATTAAAATTATGTATTTTTGTGTCATAAGTTCATTTAACAGCCTTATAAATATATTATCGAACATACAGGGTGTCCGTCGGGAAGGTATACTACTTTGTTTTGTTAACGTGTCAAATTTATTATGGGAAAATATTCGAAAACCAACGTGTTGCTGTGGCTGATGGGGCCAGTCATGGACCACAACGTACTGCAAGATCGGCTGGAAACATTACTGCTACTCAAGAAAGTGTTCAAAACAATCCATCCACCCGATCCCCGATTTTCATGAAAAAATCATAATGAGTGACGAAGCACATTTTCATTTGAATGGATATGTGAATAAACAGAATAGTCAGTTCTGGACAATGGAAAACCCTCAAATTATCCATCAGCCATCTTTGCATCCATTAAAAGTGACAGTCTGGTGTACAATTTGGTCAGAAGGAATCATTGGACGTTACTTCATTGAAACTGAAAACGGCGTACCGGTAACTATCAATGGAGAGCGATATCGTGATATGGTTGAAAACTTTTTAAAGCCACAACTGTATGCTTTGGGCTTGATTAACATGTGGTATCGGCAAGACGATGCCACATCCCATACAGCCAGGATTACAATGGAATTACTGCGAGACCTCTTTCCACAACAAGTTATTTCAAGAAATGATGATGTCGATTGGCCTCCACGGTCGCCTGATTTGACTTTCCCGGAACGCTTGAGCGACTCGAGCAAAATATTCGTGGTGAAATTAATGAAATACGGCGTGAAATGTGTGAGAATGTAATGAAAAATGTGCTCAAAATTGCTCGCATTTGTGAGGCTAACAGAGGCGGACATTTATCTGATATGGTATTCCATACATAATTGCTGACATTAAATGAAATGAAATGAAATGAAATTAAATAAAACATTTATCAATGTAAGATCAATTCTCTTTCATTTAATCAAAAATTATGAACAACAAAGTAGTATACCTTCTCGATGGACACCCTGTATTATAACGTAAAAAAGTAAATTATCCCAATTTTAGTGCTGGAAATAAAACAAAAAGTCTGTCATTGCCACTTACGAAATCTTCCAGCAAAAAATATAGTACTGTCTGGTGGAAAAATTTTGCTTCAATTTTCACGAACATTTTTTTATAAAAAGTTCCACCGCGAAAAGTCAGCATAGTACCAGCCTTTGGGGACAAAATGAATTTTGACAATCGGTTTAAGTGGATTTTTTAAATGATCAATCCCAGGATTGATAGTTGGGGTATCTACCAAATGTATAAATTAACGTTCTTAGAATCATTCGAATATGGTCCTTACGATAGTATTCCCATTGGAAATGTTTACGGCGGATAGTTTTAGGCCATATCTTCAAATTAATTTCCCGGGAGAGGGGATGTGTATAAGGGACTTTTAATAACCCCCTTCCTAGCTACCGCCCTGTTTTCGATATTAATTCACAATTATTTCATTACACAACCCATTGGCTGAGTGACAAATGTTTATCAGTTGGTTAACAGACATTTTACATTTGTCAAATAGCCAAAAATAGATAAATTAGACATGTTATTCTTGAAAACAGCGTGTTTTGCTATTTTTTGTTTATCAAATAAATGCAGTATTTCTCCCCGACAGGGTGACACGTAGCCATTGAGACGAAATTTAAAAGGTTTTTGTGGAATAGTAATAAAGACATTCAATTACTTTGATTTGAATGGCGAGTCATATTTTATATCTACTTAGTCGGTGGCTCAACCATCAACAATGTTTTGGGACAATAAACTTCGTGTTGGACTTATCTATTCCGTCTTGAAATTAAACGAGTACATCATCAAATCTGAAAGCAAACCACGCTTACTATTTAAAAGTTATCTTAACAATTGCGTTTGTTTGAATTGCTTTTAACGAGTACTCGTTGTAAAATAAAACGAACAAAACAAACTAATTTATTCCATTCTAAAATTGGAAATTGTGAAATTAGCAAAAAAAAAAAGAACAGACAGACTAGGTCAACGTAAATTCTACGATAGAGAGCGAAAAGCAGGCAGTCGACAATGAAGTACGAATGCAAGGCCACAAAACAAGACGACAAGGTGGCATAACGGCTAGGTGGCAAGGCAACAAAACGACAAGATGGTAACACGACGAAGCGACTAGATTTGAATGACACAAGATGGCAAGACGATAAGAAGAAAATACCAGAAGCGGCCATGCAACGCCCTATGACATCTGGAGTACACTTCTTAGAAATATTTTTATGCAAAGCAAGAAAAGGAGAATTGTATGAGCTTTGCTTTTTTTCATAAATGATGTCTTTACAAAAAAATGCTTGGTTTAGCGACCACCAAACACGACTCGACTTTTTTTTTGAAAATCGGTTTCGATTTATCCGAAAAACCACATTTTAAACTAGTTTTATTCGAATTCTTGATGTGCACTTTCTTATGGGAGGCTTTGAAATCTAGATTGGCGAATGAGTCTTTCTGTAACGGAAATAGGTAGACGGCATACGTGCTATTGGGTGAGTAGTTTTATTGCCTTAGTATTAGTGAAAGTGCAACATCATACTCGTACGTGAGAGAATAAGTACGAATTTGCTTCCGGTCTATTCATGCCTTGGTCTTTCGTTCACTCGATATTGTAAACAAATGTGGGTTTACGTTGTATGTGTTGGTTGATTGATTAATTTTTGTTGCTGAGATCTTGGTGAAACGTTGCGTTATTTTTGTTGTCGTTTCATTTGTGTCACAGGGTAGCGCTAGTGTAGCGCCGTGAAGTGCAGAAGTAATAAGAGTAAGAGTAATACATTCGCGCTTTTCTTTATTTCTCTCTACTACATTCAGAATTTAAAATGTCTCTTAACTGGAAACCGAGATCTATAGATGATATTTACGGGGACTCTCATTCCGCCTGGTTCTCTATTTGTGAGCAGATTCGCGAGTCGGGAGCCAACTGAAGGAATTTGCCTTCCGGCAATTTTTTAATTGCTTAATGAAAAAATATCAAATGTTCGAGGTTCCCATGGGAACTAAGGAATTGGTATCCATATTGTTTTAAAAAGCCACGTAATAAAAAGTCATGGAATCGTGCAATTTACAATTTTGTACTAGTTCGCCGTCTTTAAAATGTCGGTTAATGGAATGATTTTTAGCTTTGAACTTGATAAAGGCATCTTTTGTCAAAAACTGTGACATGTTACTGCTGACTTCTCAAACAATAGACAAGCAATCGAAAAAATGATGATAAACCAGGTTTATCCGCATCTTTCATATTTAGGGTGCTGGAGGAACATTGCCATCTAAGACATGAAATATTTGTCTTAATAGCATAGAAAAGAATGTACACCAAATTAGCTGTCAAGTCCAGTAGATATTTTCAACATTCATTTAAGTAATAGCGCACAAAGATGACACGTTTCGGAATTCGTAAAGAATTCATCTTCAGATCACTTTGTGACGAATCGATGCTATTGGTAGATCGTCTGTTGCGTATGCATCTACTTAGAAGCAGATTATGCATACATATGTGAAGTAGATATCACCCGAAAATGTCCACTTTTTGATTTGTGGAACTTTTTCTATTACACCGCCGAACAATGAGTAAGGGAACTTATGAAATTCTAAGTCAAGTAGTGTCTTGCTATGTCTCACAGAACCCTAAGTATTGACGGAAAGGAATAACCAGAACTGTTCTTACAGTTTTCGGGGGAAAAATACTCCATAGGATATAAGTTGTAGGCACAATACATTATTTTTGCATGACGTTGGAGGTTTTATTTAGCATACGAGTATCCAATTTAAATCAAGTAGACACCGTTTTGTTCGATAATATGTTGATATTTTGAAGGTAATTCTTGTACGTCTCTTTCATAGAAACCCTCATACCTACTGCCAAAGAAACTGGGACTATCGATGTTCGCAAACTTCTCTAGAGACAAACTTTACACCAGCAAAATCATTCTCAGCAGGCGGGAGCTGCTGGTAATCGCTTGGAGCCATGTCCGGACTATAAAGTAACTGCCCGAGAACCTCCCAGGCAAGCTCCCGGTCCTTCTGAAGGGTCACTATCGATGTGTGTGACTTACCTTTGTCCGGTTGGAACATAATCCCTCTTCTGGGCGAATGTTTCCTTAAAACGGTCCATTTGTTGACCGTTCAGATCCGAACTAAGAGTTAAGCCGTAGGGGAGCAGCTCATAATAGATGACTCCTGGAAATCCCACCAAATACACAGAAAAACCTTCCTGATCGCATCGGATCTATGACCGTTTGCATCGGTTCACCGCTTTTCAATCACTACCGTTTTCGCAATGGGTCAATTTTGTTGCGATTCAGCAGCTACTCGCAGATGGAATTTCGATCCTTGTGATCGAGCATATTTTTGAACCTATCCTTATTCAAGTGATTCCAAGCGATTTTCTCTATAGTTTTTACCTCCCAGGCTATCGAAATAGTTTTTTCATTACGGTCGTATCTGCTCTCAGCTGGTGTTCATCTTTGATGCGCGCTTAAGCAATACTGAGTCAAGCAATCACAAAACTGTCTGAGTAGTTGTTTGAGCACGAAATCTTATGTTTTTAACGTCATCGAGGGTGACCCCGTTGCGTTTATATAACGCAAGATACATATCATTAAAGCTAACTATTGTAAAAATTATGGATTTCCTTTTACTATAACTTATATTCAATGCCAATTTGTTTGGAATGTCATTCGTTCATTATTATAGAGGAACAACTAGAAGATAATTGCTTTTTTCAGTATCAAGATGTCTGGAAAGCAAGCTTTATGTTTGATATTTTTACTGCCGTCTTTTACAACACTGAGTCGGAAAAAATAGTTTAGTGATAAACGAGAACAACCCCTGTTTTTCTTAACGAACAAAAAGTGTCTCATTTAGGATGCTATAACATTGGTTTGGTTGACGCAACCAGTTGGAAAACTTCCAGTTGTTTGTGATATTACACACTAAGTCAGCTACTGCCTTATTATATGGCACAGAATCCCGAATAATGTCCGAAATGAATGAGACGGTTCTGGCAGTTTGCGAGATAAAATTGCTCTACAAGGTACATGAGCCCATCATCGGAGAAAAGTGTCTGCATCGGATAAATCATGCGTCCACAAAATATAGCGATTTTGATGGCTTAATCATGTTGAGTAAGTGGATACAAATATCTACGCCAATGAGGGAAAGGCTCCTATCGGAGATAAAACAATAGGAAATTTGTTAGGATTTACAAGTCGCAGAATTTTTGTTCAGTGTTGCAATAATTAGCATAATAAAATCAATCGTTTGAAAATATAACGATTTGCCTTTATAGTGCATAAAAAACAAGAATTTCAGATCAAATTAGTGGAAAAGCGGATAGTTCCACTCAGTCAATCAATCAGTTAGTTCATTCATATTAATCCTTGAATATAACTGAAACTGATCTAACAAAAAATGTGTGTACAATTAGAAATAACTATCATATAGGGTAGCCCGCAACTATCGACAATATGGTTGATCAAATAAGTCTGAACATTTGTAAACAGAACTGAGTCTGGAATGTTATACATTAAAGTCTCTCCAATTTACGATATAACAAGGAGAATTAGATGCGATATTCCTTTGATTGTGATTGTCTTATTCTCAGGTATATTGCAAATACAGTGGAAATCGTTTATGACGGCTTTGAAAGGATAGCTCAAATTAAAACATTATAATCAATAGAATACGAAGTGGAATATGTCCTTTTATTTTTAATATTAATTTAATATTTATTACTGATTAAAATTAAACGACTATAAATATCAGTTCTAGCTAAAAAAAAGAAATAAACTAGGAACAACCGTTACAGTTAAGTTTTTGTAAAATTCTTATTTTAATCCAAAAAACTGGATCTGGGTCGCTGAAACTAATAATGATTTTGTAATTCAAATTTAGACGCAAACATCAAAAGCAATTAAGAAAAAATTGGAGACAATTGCAAACGTGATGGACCACATTGTCCAGCGATGAAAAGCTGCTATAAATAGCTGATTATTTAGATAATCGTTCGTGCAAATGAATTTTTGTGAAACTCCAAGAGGTCTACATGCTTTAGCTATGGACGAACACTTAAAATCTTTTTCAGCAATGGCTTCATCAGGCTCAACTTCACTTTTGGTGGCTAGTGAGGATGACAAAATATTTAGCTTGATATATTCCTTAAATTATTTCGTTTAGAATAATCTAGAAGACCCCCCGCTAAATAAATATTGTAGGGAACAAAAGTTTACAGGTGGAATAAATGGTTCAAGAATGGTCGAGAAAGGTTTGAGGAAGAAAAGCCTCGGAGGATCATAATCCTCTACCAGTCAAAGCCATGTGCAACAAATCCGAAATTTGGTGATCTAAATCCGTCAATTAACGATTAGAAACCTGGATGATAAAGTTGACATTTTGAACGGATCAGGTAACATAATTTCTAAAATATATTTGGGATCTCAGACGCACCTAGTTTCGGTTGGTACCAAAAATACCACTTTTTTTCAAAAAGGCTATCGCGTTTAAATCTGTGAAAATATGATTTGCAGGTACTAGCAACGGATTTATGTTTATGATCCAGAAACAACCGACCAAACGAGTAAATGCCGTGCCAAAAGTGAAACAGGGCCGAAAAGATTGCTCCAAATTCGATCATAAACCAAGGTTACACTGATGTTTTTATCGATTATCGTGGCGTTGTGCATTATGAGTTTCTTCTATTGGATTAAACTCTAAACAACGAATATTATTTGAGTGTTAGTTAGACATGTTTTGCATAAGCCGAAGACCAAATTTAAGGGTAAATAACTTCTGGATTTAGCACCAAGATAATGCGAAAGCCATCTCACACTGGATTGGCTCTGAGTGAGCTTTTGACTAAAAACTCAAGCAATACTCCTCCACAACCACCGTATTCTCCCGATGATTTCTGCCTATTTCCTAAACTCGCAAAGCCGTTCCAGGAAGGTCGATTTAAGTCGATCGATGAGATACAACGTGGATAACAGCGCGCTTTGAAGGCCATATCGGAAGATAACTGTTTGGCATTCTTTGAAATAATATAATATAATAATATATATATATATATATATGTATAATAATATAATAATATAAGTGTATTGTGTATTGTGAATTTGAACGAATAAAGACTTTTTGTAAGAAAAAAAAAATTGGATATAGTAGTATGACAAAGGCATGACGGAGGATGATGACATTCACAAAAATGAGAAATTACTGCTGCCAATGGAGTGACTCCTTTTGCGTATGAGTCCAAAATTATGTTCAGGACACTCGAATACGGAAAACGGAAATTAATTTAATTATAATTATTTTCTAATTAAATTAACATTTGGAAGCTAAGCTCTCTGAACAAGATAGAAAAATGGTTACCAATTTAATGATAAAATTGGCAAATCAACTTAAAAAATCCAGTTTCCGGTTTATTGGAAAATAGCGAATTATCAGTTTACCGGCATACGAGTTTTGGTAAGAAATCTATTTAATACCTTCCTCTATTTTGAACACTAAACACCAGCCACAGTTAAACGTATATAAATGTACCCATGTACACTTACTTTTGTTGTCCACTGTAAATTCATTGTCTACAGACGCTCTCGGATCTCTTGCTCTGAGAGAGTTCACAAACGACAAAAATAAATCCAAAGAAAATCTGACACAATGACCACTTGTTTGTTATGTTAACCTTATTTCATTTAGAAGAATTAACTATTTAAAAATAAACAACTGTAATTCGTGTAGCTCATAAATGTATATTATATGTATGTATGTATATACCAGCCTGTGAATATGTATTGTATTAGGACGTACAGTATCCAGCTGATATGATGTGAAGAATGAGTTAAAAGGACAAGTTTACGAAGCGAATAAGGTAAATACTGGATTGGACACACAGCACAGTGTAAATTAAATAGGTTGTAGTTGCCATATAGCGTACATATGAAACAATGCTAATAAAGAAATTATATATAGAAAAATACTTGTTTTTCTTCATTCTTTGTTAATAACATTTGAGTGCAAAGTCTCCTTTTAGATATAAAATGTGGGAGAGGAAACACTCAGGCAAAATTAATTAAAAGCATTGAGTGGTTAATTCGTCAATATATTAACTAACAAACATTTAATTCCATCAAATACTGCGATTACAGTATAGCCCCCACAGTATTACAAAGCATCATTATTGAAGGAAGATTCTTGCCAAACGTAAAAGGAAAGTGCAGTTACTCGTACAGTAAGAATCGGCCAACAAGTAACTTCATTTCGTTTACAGTCGTTGAGAGTGTTGAGCGCCGACTTAGCACATGTAAAATGCTGCTTGATAGGAATACAAGTATATGAAAGGGGTTTTTGCATTGCAAAGCAAAAAATTAATCCAATCGATAATGCAAGGAAGAGGAAATTGTGAGATCACTTGTATATGGCTCAACACCGATGGCCTTACATATTACATGTTTTGATTTAGCAGCGCTTCACATCATATGAATAAACCAAAAATTGTCTCTATTCTAGACATAACCTTAACACATAAAGTTTCCAATAGACGCGGTACTCGGATGCTGCCTGAAAAAACAGGAAAAAGTAGATAGTAGTGGCAGAAAAATAGCCGCAGAAACTTATTTACAACGGGTTATTCAGTAAGTGGTTTCAAAACCACCGGTCTGGCAAGACTGTCAGCTGTTAAATACCTGCCATCTGAAGTGTTATTTGTGTAGTGAAAGATTTGCATTTACGAATATGGATCGTTTAACGACCGAAGAACCAGTCCAGAGTCGGTCATATACATAAATGATATTGTATTTCGTACATAATAGCAAGATCTAAGCATTATAATGAAATAGAAGCTTCGAGGTCAAAGCATTATGTGTTTTTATATAATTTTACTTTTGATATTGATAACCCTTTACTTTCTAAAATTCATGACATTTATTGGGTGTATGCTTTGAAACGGAAATACATAATTATATACATATGTATGTATGTATATATAGATGAAGTAATCGCAATAACTAATACCGTTATATTTTACCGTTATAATTTTTTTGGTATGGTCCCTTAAGCTTAGTCTTATTTGCTCTAAAAATTGCAAATTTCATCGAATTTGAAAACTTCGACTGTAGAGGATTAAAAAGCATCCATTAACAATTGACTCGCTACCTACAGGCTACGAATAGTCCGGACAATCAATATGTACATATGTATGTATGTATATATAAATGTGAGTAAAAGCTCCAAAATACTTCTCACAAAGTGTAATCTAATTAAGTTTCCTGAAACTAAGCAAGTCTAGTAGAATTGTCATAAAAAACAAATTTCTTAAGATTTGAGCATTAAGTTGCAAAGAAACCTAGGGCATATAACTCTGGAGCAACATGTGAATGAACCAAGTATCAGAAGCAATCTTGTTTCCTAAAACAGACGTTTGACGAACACATTTTGCAAATATTTTTTTTATTTATGTATTCACTTTCCAATTTTTTGTTTGGATACTGTTTGTTTACTTCTCCCCTAGCCCTCCCATACTAATTGGTAATAAAGTGGTACAAATATGAAGACCACCACTAGAAATTGCATTAACCCATCTGTACCCCCAACCATCACTGTAGCAAAACAACACCGTACATTGTAGTACGAAAATTGTAATCAACGGGACGAGTAGCTAGATATCAAAGACGATAATGAGGATGATGATGACCATATGATTCTCTTTTGCTTCCACACAAGGAAGCTCCAACAAAACAAACCAACTTTAAACATGTATGTAAAATGTTTATACAAGCATATACGTGCATACATCCATGTGCATTTCATTGTAAATAAGTAAAAGCAAACATACATATAGAATGTGTCAACAAGAATGCACAATACTACTAACTAAATGATGTGACAACGCACTCTCTATTGAGACATTGTGATAACAGCTGCGAGCGAGAGAGGAAATTATAAAAGTATATCAACAAGAGAATGGACTAACTAAAATTCACCTCTCTATATGTTTATAATAAATTTTATGTCAGAAGGCACGTATTCCACAGCTAAACAGCAAGCAAGTTAACAACGTAATATCACCTCGTGCAAGTGGTGAGAGAGATACATACAAACCCATGGTCAGAACATTAAATATGTGTAAGAGAATTTCATAGCAGTGATGGGAGTTTGTAGCAGGGTACAAAAGTGGAGACTGCGTTGATTTTGTTTGCAGATTTGTAGATCCTAAGAATATGTTAATTTTGCTTGAAATCGCTGTTTGAATTTAAAACGCATAACACCTTTTCGACGCCTATAAAGCCGCCTTCAACATTCCAATACGGAAAAACTGTGTGAGGAAATGACCGAGTTTGGTAACCCTGCGAAGCTCATCCTTATAGAATGACAGTGGCTGGCACAAAATCCATAGTATAGATAGGCAAGCATATTAATGAGCCTCCTTGATTCATCCGATTTATCAGATGGCTACACACAGTTTTTTTTAGGGTACACAATTTTATGTGTTCAAAAATACGTTTACGAGTATCTATTCACAATAAAAATAAGCCTTCATTCATTCGATGTCATATTGTGTTTAAATTCCATCGTACTTTAAATTGTACTCTTCTACCCAAACGGCTGTTTCACAGTGGCAGCCGACAGCAATATACGGCAGCAAAATTTTGAGAGAGAGAGAGTAAGAGAAATAAAGGCGAGTAACTGACTGAATGGTCGCGTGAGTGAGTGACTGCAAAACGAAAAACAAACCGGCTTTAAATAAACCCATTTGCCAGAAATTTTCGGTATTTATCTTGTGAATCTCTTACAGAGTGGAACGAAGACCTAGCAAGGGAAATAAGCGCAAGAAGAAAACACAACAAGTTGCCGTTAAACAGTACGTAAAACGTAGAACGTTCACACAACAGTACGGGCACAGCTCTAACGGATTTGTATGATTGTGAATAGAAGAAGAAAAATACAAAAAAAAAAAGACACGATAATAAATACAAACCCAACTCAACTAATATTTTGCCTTACAATAAAGTAACTAAAAAGTGCATTTAAAAAAACATCTCAAAGAAAACAAACAACCAAAAAAAAGTACGAAACCAAGTGAATCCGTCTGAAAGATATTTTGTACACGCAAAAAGAGAATTGGTAATTAATCACAGAAGGAGAAGCAATAAAAACGAATTGAAATATTGCAACAAATATACAAGTCAATTGGTAACCTTAAATTGCAGCCACCAAGTGATTGTTGCCAAAACAAAAAAAAAAATCATATCGGAAAATCGAGTGAAAGTTTTTGCTCACTTTTTTATCGTTTGCTTTTCTACACGCACGTGCAGGCCCCAAGCATAAGCGATCAAAATTAACATACAAATCGTATGATCCTCAAACAATTTTCGTTGTTTCTAACGTGAATTTCCAATTCAAGTTACCCGGTAATTTCAAAGCATTCCAATTTGTAAAGAGGCGACAGACAAATTCCTGTCCATCGGCTAACATTTTCATTGTAACAACGGCGCCAGCTCTTACCAGCACCACGACGACTCCAGCCAACATGAATCGCTCCAATAGTTTTGTCAGTTCACTGAAATGGTGGCCATTACAAAGTCATAACCAAACCAGTGGCAATGCTACAGATACTGGCGGCGGCGGTGGAGGTGGCGGCGGAGTAGCTCTTGGTTTCCGGGGTTTCATGCCATTCAACAAGACACACACCTCCTCTGCATCCCAGACATTTGGCAGTTCAGTGGCTGTGCAAAAATTACGTGAATCCAAATGGTTCAAATCGGACGAACAGAGAATTTTCTGTGCCGTCGTCGAGTGTGGCTTCATTGTGGAGCTACGCAGCAGTGCTGCCGTGGCACGCCAATTGGCAATGCAACAACAGAGGCGGCAACGTCTACAAAGTCTGACCAATAAAATGTCCACTCAAACGCGAAACAACAGCAACAGTTCCACCAACAGTAGTTATGGCTGTGATGATATGGGGGGAGCACTAAATGGCGGTGGTGGAATAGCGATTGATTTGTATAAAAATCAGAATATCACTGGCATAATTGACTACGACGATGAGGAGGACGAGGAAGACTTGGATATGCAGGATGAGAACGAGACACCAATCACGACTTGGTTCGGTGTTGTTCTATGCAAAAATACAAAAGGTAGGTAAACAAGGTGGTGTAGGAGAAAATGTTGCATTCACCAGGGAATAAGTGGTCAAATAAGTCCGAAAATATCGATTATTCTAAAAATGGTTTCAGATAATGTATGAAAAAGTTATTTTTTCTAAAAAAATGGATGGATGGACTTTCATTGTAAATGTCAGTCTCTTTGATCAAACGATTGGCCTGTTTCGACAACATTTTTGATTAGTTACGAGATTGTCAGCATAAATTTTTTTCAAGGCGAATAAGTTACTACAACGTATTTTGTTTACGAAATAACATTTAAGATTACACTTTGTAGAAATAGACAGGCAGGCAAACAATCACAGACAAAATATCTAAAATGCTAAATCGTTAAAAAAATTGAAATTAAAAAAAGTACAATTTAATTAGAAAACTGTCGACAAAAATATCTGTTCGTGTCGATAAACATTGAGAGGAATGCTTTCGTAAAATTTTCATTTGAAAATACATATTTTTTTCGAACCATAAGTTCGGCAAGTATTTTTGGACTACAATCAATGGGCATACGATTTGTTATATGAAAAATTTTATATCGACAAGATTTTTTAAAATCCAGGAAGATGATTGTCAAGTTAGTAAGCAGGACGATGATTTCATAAAAATTGCATTTAAACAATTTTTTTTTAATGTGGGTTAGACGAATGATTTGCGCACTACAATATGTCGATTTGTGATTATTTATATGCAAAATGTACTATCAACAAGATGTTCAAATCCCAAAAGACATAGTCTAATTAGAAAACAAGGTTTTCAATTTGAAAATTGTAGACGCAAACTTTTTTGTGTCGAACATTTCATTGATGAACTTTTTTTTATAAATAATGTTTGAACCAACATTTTTGTAGCTTTTCGTCACTGATCCATAAATTAGTCGGCTACAATTTATCGATATACGTCTTTTCATTTAGAAAATGTTGAATGGTTAAACCAGTTATACAAACAAAGAAAAATAAATAATTCTTAAGAAGACAAGCATCAAGGATCACCGAAGAATGGTTGAAGAATGTGTAGCTTAATTTATAGTCCGTTATATTGGTTTGCAGAGCCTAATAAGTCTTTAAACCCATCTAACCCATTGATTTTAAGCTCATATATTTTATGAAAATGGGTCGCGTTGCCAGTCCCTTTCCGCTACTTCCCATATAAATTGGACGATTTTTCAAAATGTACTTTTCCTTCTGCAATTTTTAGGTAGGCAATAGGTTTCTGTAATTTAGATTTTTTTCTTTAGAAAAAAGGAAGCATTAAAAGCATGGGAAACTATTTCTATTTTGAACTATACTCAAGTCCATCGACACCTCGTAAGTGGTATATTTTGACAAAAAACTAAGTCTAGTTTTATTTCTAATCTACTTAAACATAGCACGCAATAATCTGGAACTAAAGCAGATCTATATCGATCCAACGAAGTCCTCATAAGATTAGACATGACCAAAATCACTAACTCCACCAAAATATAAAAACTTTGAAATTTGGCGACTTGTTTTTCTTGGGTCTTCTGCAGAATTTGAAGTGTTATTTATTTAGTGAAAGGTTTGTCATTTGCGAATATGGATCGTTTAACAACCAAAGAACGAGTAACTTTTAACTATTTTTGCGCGTCGTAAGGTTGTTAAACGATCCATATTCATAAATGACAAACGTTTCTCTAACAAAATAACACTTCAGATAACTGGTGTTTAACAGCCGATAGTCTAGCCAGACTGGCGGTTTTTAAACCACTAAATGGATAGCCCTTTATTTCGCACATAATGGAAAAGTCCAAGCATTATAATGAAATAAAAGTTTCGTCGAATTCTTATCTTTATATGTGTTGTGTTTACTTTTGGAACCGAAAAATAGATATTTTTCCTATAACCATATCTTTAATTATAGCCTTTCGACATTCCCCCTATAAGAAACAAAAACAACTGTTCACATCCTATTCTACACTCCTGGCATTTTACTTATAGGGTATTACTTTCCTTATATCCGGTTCCGCCTCTTCCTGTGTCTAAATCTGTTAGATATAGATGAGTCTCTGCGATATATTAACTGAGATGTTATTTGTTGTATTGCTATTTTTATTGTTGCTAATATCGTCCTGTTTCCTTTTAAAATATAGATAATATACCTAAATACATAGATTCGTTTCAAAAAACTTCTAACATACCGATCAAGTAGTGATGTTTTCTTTACTAAAAACCAAATGATCAAGCAGCAAAAGATTCGCTGGGTCACAAGTCAACATTCTACAGTGACCGTTTGCTATAGCGTGGGGAGATTAAAATCACAACTTAATTCATTGGTTATAGTGAAGTTTAATATTGAAATGCATTTCGAAACCAAATTTATGCCAGTGTTGATGATAACTGGGATAATTTGTCTTGCAAAATGCTGATAACGAAATTAACTCATAAAAATACATAGTATTTATAAACAGAACAAACAAGAACATTGTACAAAATATATAGTGTTTTGTTTGATACAAATTAAAAGTGCTGTTTGATTTGCCATTAAGCTATCATCGCGTGCTTGCAAATAAAACGGGTATCTGGCATAATAGCTTTTGCTTTTCATTAAAGCAAGGGGCAGTCAGCAGGTAATCTTTTCTATGAAGTGTCGGAAAACAATAGAAATATGTGAATATTAATCAATTATTTGCAAATGAAAAAGGTAAATACATGTGTAATAATTAATTTTTGAAGTTTACTCCTGATAAATTAATGCAACCATGGGAGTTCCCCGATTGTTTACCTTTCCAATTCACTTGTCTATTGTATTCTTCTTCTTCTTCATTTCATTCATACCGATTAATAACATTTGGACACAAATAATCATAAATCAACTTAATATATCAACATAAAGTGAAGTGTTTTTAGTTGACAACATTTTATGAGCTAAATTAGATAATTAAGCGATAAATTAACCTGCCTACAAGTTATGCGGGTCCCCAAACAAATTTAAGGTAGTAAAGACAAACAAAACAGTCGAATATTAGCAGCATGCGAGAAATTTTTCTTTAAAACTGGGTGCAATGTTCTTTTCACGAGGAAAAAATTCCACAAGACATTGTTTGCTCCTCAAAAAATTTAACAACATTGCAAGCAGTTTTTTTCATTGATTTCCAGCACTGAAATCGGAACAGATATTATTTTTACGACATAATATGTTAGATAAGTGAAGCTGCCTTTTTTTGTTTATTACTATCTTATTTTTAAGTATACACATGTATTATCGAACTTACTTCGATATAAACATCTACAACATTATTCCGACTCCATTGTTGAAAGTCAACAAAAACGATGTTGGCGTTGCCATTTAAGAAAAATTTCCTTGTGAAAAAAACATGGTACTGTCTGGTGGAAAAATTCAGCTACAAATTCCACGACCATCCTTTTTATATAGAGTTGTACGTTAAAAGTTAGCACAGTACCGACCTTGGTTTGTTTCCCTATTGTTGTATTTTTTCTTCTTGATTCTTCTTGATTTCATTCATATCGATTGGTAACATCTGGACACAACTATCAGGCAACATAAAATATCGACATATCGTGAATGGTTTTTAGTTGACAACATTATATGAACTAAAGAAAAATATAAAGCGAAAAAATTTTAAGCTAAGCAAGAGTCAGGCGTTGACTTTCTAAACAAAATTAAGCTAACAAAGCCAAATGAAACATGTTGAATGTGAGAATTTCTTATTGCGAATTCCCATTTATGGGAATTTTAAAGGAATTTGTTTTGTTTACCAATTCAGTTAATTAGTGACGCGCATGAATGCATTAAGGAGATACCTGCTGTCTCTACCTAGTAGGGAAATCACAGCCCAAGGGGTGGGTCTTGCAATAATTAATTATAAAAGAAAAAACCATTCCATCGACTTTCATTCACTATCTATACAGCTCACTGCATTGAGGTTATTTACAAGCCATCCCTCGTACTTAGCGCGAAATATCGCACGACTGCCGCAACATCATTACGAATTGTGCATTTGCATAAATATTTCTCGTTATACAAAATAATATTTATTGCACAATAAAGTATTGAAATTATTTCAGCACTATTAACGACTTCGGTATTCGGTTCTTTCCTTACGAATCACTGCAAACTATTTGGCTAAAATAATGATGGAACTTGCACAATGGTGGGTTGCTGCGGTGTTGTAGTGCTTTTAATAATCTCGAAAATTCTTTACGAATTTACGATACAACGACCACTGAAATAAAAAAAAAAACAAAAGAAAACAAAAACAATACCTTGTGAATACTCACTCGAAAACACAAAACCCAAACGAACATCTGGCTTCGTTTAACAACCACCATACCGAGCACTCCCATTCGTTTAACGAATGATTTGCGTCGTTAAAGTTGAATATTAAGAGAAAGTACTAGAGCAGTTGCAGTTCAAATTAATCTCTTAAGTTAAGACACGATTAACCCATAAACGTGCACAACACTTATTTACTTGGTCATAATGAAATAGAACAGAACTGAAAATGTACTATTTGAAAAATTTGTTATTTGAAATGTTATGTGTTTTTTTTAACATTTACGAATTCTATTTGCCATGTTTATCATTTATTTCTGATACTCTCGAAAATTTCTCAAACCTTCACATGACTGAATGTACAAATATGTATATATTTTGATCCATCAAAAAATGCAACACCTATAAGGAAATGTTTGCAGTACCAGGCATCTGTTGACCACATGCGTTTCATGAATTTTTAAGGCGATTGAGACATGGATTGGTAGACACGGTAACTATCGAAAATTCTTATAAACCGTCTTAAAACTTGAGATAGTACGTCATAAGAGGGGATTGTAAATTGGCTATATTGACCTGCCCCTACTGGTACCCCCCATACAAATTGGCTGATACACTGCCAATTTGATCATTGTATTGACAGAATTTGAAAAAATCAACCAATTCATCATACTACGAGGGTGGTGCAAAAAGAATTATACCTGACGTATAGATGATGCCAGTAATTTGAAAAAAAAAAAATATTTTGGTGAAAAGTGGCAACCTTATAAAATATATGTTTTAAGTTTCAAGGCGATATCAGTGAATTTGTAAACATAGAAAAAATTTGTCACCGTTACGTAATTCAATATTTCCAGTTTTAAGCTCTTAGTCCAATTAATATTAAAGCCGAGCTAGATTCTACTCTGGTGGTCAGCTCCTTCGTTTACGACTGTAAAATATTAGATAGCAGAGTTTAAACGTGGCCGTACGAGCTGCCAAGACGAACACTGTTGTGGACGACCAATTGGGGTGTCCACGCTAGACACACTTAAGAAAATCCACAAAGTGGTATTGTGAAACGATAGGCATTGCCAAAAGTGAAGTTGAGAAAGCTGTGCGCAATAGGAAAAGTCAAAGCAGTGGACTAAAATAGGAGAATGGTGTCCAAAGAAGGAGAAGGCGGTCTTATCTGCAGACAAGCGTCTGGCATGGCGTCTGTTTTTTGGAATATTATGATAATTTTATTTATTGCAGCTTTTAGATGATGAAATTATAGAAAAAAGGCTGCATTTTGGGGAAAAAAGTGTTATTTAATAAAAAATGCCCCTGTTCACACATCCGCAATTGCGTTCGATAAAATTAATGAATTAAAGTGCGAATTGCTCCATCACATACCTTATTCGCCAGATTTAGCTCTCATGGACTATTTTCTATTTCCAAACTTGAAACAAAATGGCTCGGTGGTAGAAGATTTGCCAACAAAGAAGAGGTAGAGCCTGCGGTATATGGCTATTTTAAGGAGTTTCACAGTTCTTGCTATAAACAGGGTATAAAAGCTATTGAATATCGCTGGAGAAAGTGTATCAAGCTAAAAGAAGACTTAAGAAAGAAACTGTTTTCCAATCTGTTTTGTGTCAAGTGACAGGTTCCATACAAGTGACAAGTTTAATCCATATATCCTTAGCTTCATATCTTTCAAGCATTAGGTCTAAATGCAGTCAAATTTGGCACATGTTAAGTGGTTTGATAGGCTTAATTCTGGGAATGGAAACAGATTGCATTGTCAGACTAGTTCTAGCATCTGCCATAAAAATTGGGCGATTTCTTCCCATCAGTAAGCTGTTCATTGTATTATTTTATAAGTCTCTGCAAAACTTGAGAGATATCAACCAAGTATTCACGGTCATACTGGTATATCGAATGAAAAGGATCTACTGAGCTCATATATTCTTAGCTTTATATAACGGGTGGGCCATAAGGGTATTGGCGGTTTAAATATTCAATTAAAAAAAACTACGAAACATAAAAAAAATGTATTTGTATTTTTAAAAAGTAGAAGCATGGGAATTTTTAAGACTTAAAAATAATGTTGTCCAAATGGCTTCCCTCGGCTGCTTGACACTCTTGGAGCCGAAGTCGCAAATTTTGGAAAACTCGTTGAAAAGTTATTCTCTGTATTTTGTTACTTTCCTGAATAATGTTCCTCTTCAACTGCTCTAAATTGGTCGGACTATTCTCGTAGACTACCGATTTGAGGTAGCCCCATAGAAAATAATCGCATGGAGAGAGATCAGGGCTACGTAGGGGCCATTCAATATCCCTCCCTTTTCGAAATGAGTTTTCCAGGAAAATTTGACAAAGTTAAGTCGGTTATTGGCACCATCGGGTTTCAATTCTTGGACTATCTGAATCTTATAAGCCTTCAAATGCAAATCACGTTTCAAAATTCGTCGTAAAGTTGTTCTTTTGACATCCAAAGACTGACTTCTCTTACGTGTTGACTGTTGCGGATTTCGCTGAACTGAAACACGAACACGCTTCACAATGTCGGCTGATCTTGCAGAAACTGGGCGACCACGAACCGTAATTGGTACTGTTGAGCCGGTTGTTTCGAACATTCTGATCCATTTTCGTATCACATTGGCGCTTGGAACTTCACTTAAATCGTGTAAACCGTGTTCATGCCGATACAAACGTCGTGCAGTAATCACTGATTTATTGTTTTCGTAATACGCTCGGGCACAAAATACACGCTGCACTCCCGTGTACGGCTCCATGGCGACTAAATTTCCAGGAAGCGGCGCAGCGAACAACATATCCCCCCGCCACCCTGCGCCGCGCGTTATCGAGAAATTGAAGATTTAAACCGCCAACACCCTTATGGCCCACCCTGTATTTTAAGCATTTAGGCTAAATTCAGTATAATCTGGCACATGTTAAGCCGTTTAATTAAATTCTTATATCCTTCATACCTTTCAAGTCAGTTAAATTGGTCATACACTAAGAGTTGGATAATGAGAATGAAAATGGCTCGGCCTTACTTTTATCATCTGTACAAATTTAATAATTTATCAAAATTTAATTTTTTCCCTACAATCCCTAACATGTAGGCCGTAGTTACTTAAATTATTGTCAGTTGTATTGCACTATAATGCTTGATAAAATATTAAAAAACCGACCGGCACCCCCCACACAAATTACCTTATCCAACTCATGTGTTCCTAGATTTATATACCTATATTTGAGTCAGTGGCACTAAATTCGGTATAATTTTCCAAATATCAGGCTCTTAACACACTCAGTTTGGTGAATGAAAACGACTCTTAATATAGTTCACATACAAATTAGCTGATGTAACAAAAATCAATGGCTTCTCTACAATTTCTAAGTGGAAGGCAAGACATTTAAAGAACGGTATTTGGTATGAAATTTAGATCTACAAACCTTTAATAAATAATTTGTATGGAAGTCACCAGAAGGGGTCTGGTTACTTGGTCCTTTCAATTTCTAAGCGGAAAAAATTATAATTTTGCTTTTCTTATCGCGCATGAAATCAGTACATTTCTTAATAACAGCTAGCGATGCATCACCATCCTTCTTGGTGCGCAAGTGTGCACAAAAAGAACGTTGGGTGAGGGTATATGGAGGTCATTTCATCTGACTGAAATTTCTGCGCTGGGATAAAATGTTGGCGTTAGCCATAAGAAGATGCTGGAAATAACCCAACTAAGTTGATGGATCTTAAAAACCAGAATTGAAAAATTTAAACAATATTTTATATTTTGTTGGCCAATTTTACTATAAATGGAACAAGTGGAGCAAAAACTTGAGAAATTGATTAATTCGATATGAACTGTAGGCAAAATCCATCTTGTACCTCACAAAGAAAGTTTTTGACTGATATTATCATCACATAACGCATGTGAAGATTTACCACCACTAGGAAATCACCTCAAGTCGGAATAAAAATAAAAACCTTTCTTTTAAAAGACTGTGGGTTTTTGATTTTATATACTTGTTTTTCATATGTTGCCACACAATTTTCTTTGGCCATGTAATTTGATTTAGAAAAATGTCTTAATTGATGAACAAATGACTGAAAAAGGCTCAGAAAAAGGCTTATTCAGAAAGCATTGCAAAGAGACATAATCAAAAATAAGCATCTCAAAAGATTCTTTCATTATAGACTAGTTAGTTCTCATTTAGCATGCAGAGCGTTCATTGTGTCAACTGAAAATGTACGATAATTCTGTTACAGAGAAAAGCACCTGAGACAACAATTATTTATTCAAAGTGACTGACTGTAAAAACACATTTTTGTGTTGAAGAAATCCACATTCTGTATTTAACAATGCTCCACATACTTTGCTTCTTATTGGCGTACAAACTTTCTTCTTAATTGTTTACAAAAAAGCCTCAACACTTTAGGTAAAGCGTTATTAGACACTGTTACTACATATATAATACCTGGCTGCAACATTTCTAGACATATTATTAATCATTCTACTTACCGCTTACATTCAAATATAATTGATATTAGCCATTGTAGGTTTAGAAAGTGAAAGTCCATTTCAAAATGAAGGTACTTTCGAGTCGTTATTGATTCATTACCAACTAACTAATGGCGCCTTAGTTCTTTTAAAGCCTTTTCTTTATCTATTGCCTAACAATTGATTAGAAAACAAATATTTAATTTATAAATAGCCAGTTAAAAACAGATAGCAGTACTTAATAATTGATACTGAGTGTTACTACAAATTCCCGATTATTCTAAGGTCAATAAATCTTAAACCCAATAATTGTTACTATTACGCATTTGCGTATAATAGGTAACTCTTATTTTGAGAATGGGGCTTGTTTAAACACACCTCAATATTTTTTATTGTTTAATTTAAAAATTTAAGACGTGAAATAAATACACAAGAAAGCAAATCACTAACATAATTTATCAACAAATTTTATTATTTGTTTATTTTTATTTCAAATGAAAGCATTCATATCATTTATCAAAATTTTAAACATCTTGTTCTATATATGTCTTCCATGATGAGGTGTCGTCGACAGTTGACTTTCTCATGTTACGCATTCTTTTATAATTAAAATTGTTATCAGCTCCAACAGGCTCAACTTTGTTGCACCCCTTTCGCCGCCATTTATTGCCGTTTTATAGTATTATCATTTGTCTACTGAACATGTGCAAAAATTTAATAATCAATATGTGTTATATACAAAGTTCTGTACTATGCCAGTGCATAGCGCCTTCATTATTACCCATTCGCAATAAGTGAGTTCTGAAATATGATAGCGCCTAGTAGTGCCTACATAAAAGCTTCTTTGCGATAAGCTCTCGTGTTATTGCTTAAGGCAATCATAAATTCTACAGGCACGCGCAACTATATTTATGGATAAGAACGCTAATGTTGCTAAAGATAACTAGTAAAAGCTTAAAGGCTGGCAAACCAAATGTTTTTTACCAGAAAAAATGAAATGAAAAATCATATTTTTTAGTATTTTGGGGAGATTTTTTCTCTTGCCTATTAATCAACCCACTGTTCAATTTAAAATAAAGTACAAAAAAAAAGTGTTAGGAGTGACAGAAAGGGCGTGATACATCGCCAGGTTCTTATACAAAAATACGCTGATTTAAGGCACATTTAAAGAAGTAAAATTATAACTTTCTGAAGTCTTCCGGTTGATAATCAAATCTGTCAATTTGTATGCATAGGTATCTTAAGAGGCGTGACAATTCTGACCATTTTCATTCGGAGAATTAGGTTTACTATAAACCTGTTGCTTTGCTAATTGAATGGGACATTTAAAGAACGGTATTTGGTATGAAATTTAGATCTACAAACCTTCAATAATTAATTTGTATGAAAGTCACCAGAAGAGGTCTGGTTACCTGGTCCTTTCCCTATCTCAAGTCTTACAGAAAATTACACATCAATGCAATAAATAAAAACCCAGACTGTTGCAAATAACCAATCTGAGATTATAGAGAAAACATTTAATTTCGGAAAATCGGTAACGTAATTAAATCGACGAAAATTTATATTTCTGCAGTTGACCGATTAGGGACTACAAGGGAAAAATTAAATTAAATTTAAATTTCGTTAAATCGGGCATTTTGTACGGGATGTACCAGAATTAGAATGGCATCGCAGTCCATTTTCATTGCCAGAACCTAAATTTATCAAACGCTTGATGTGTGACATATTTGACTCAATTCAATACTACTTTTTGAAAAATATGAAGCTAAGAATACATGTGTTAAATTAGTTATTCATATGGAAGACACCATAAAGTGCGTGGTTACTTGGTGAATTTTCTTAAATTTTACAGAAAATTATAAATCTCACCAATCTGAGGCTATAGAGAAAAAATTCAATTTGGAAAATCGGTCAATTTGTATGAGAGGTACCAAAAGGCATGTGACAATACTGCATATTTTCATTCTCGGGCCATATTTTAGCAAATACTTAAATTTACGAAAAAGAAGATACCTAAAAATAGATGAGATAAATCGGTCATTTGTATGGGGGATACCAGAAGGAACTGGTACAACTTTTTCAATCTTTACAAAGGTGTGCTTCGACCAAATAAGAGTTACAAACAATAAATTTAATTTTAGAAAGTCTGTCAATTTCTGTAGGAATCACCAGAAGGAGAGAACCGAAGACCCGCCTGACGTATCTACGTCGATCAATCCACTAAAAAAAAGTCATGAATCACATTTGATAAAAAGATATTTTGCACTTTAAGAGTCGACAGCCAGAAAAAGGATTCTTCGATTTTTCGAAAATGGCTTCGCAAATAGTCGAAACCCAGGTTCCGCGGGGCAAAATTTGGCTCAGAGCTCGACAATTTCGACTTTGGTTTTGAAAAGTCATCTCGGTTGTTTCTGAGAGCCCACAAAGAATCGTAGCCCAGGTGATGACGACAATAAGATTAAGACTATGATATTTATCTTATTAAACTCGACAACTAAAGATTCGAAACTAATTTTAATTTTCAGCTAATAAAAATGTACGTATTTATAGCAGCCATATAAAATCAACGTACGTCTCTTTCATAATGTGGACAAAGATGTGAAATTATCGATTTAATGACTTCCATAAACTTTTAAGATCCTATATTCATATTCACACCAACTATAATTTCTGGCCTGATCATAAAACTGTAATTCATTTTATTGCAAAGCAAATAAATTATTAGAAATTTTGTTATGTTAAATAATTTATTGTTACTCACTATCAAAACAAAACAATTACACTCCTCTCAATCAATTACACTCCTCTTCACCTAAGTTAGTAGCAAGAATTCTAGACATACCTTTGGCTACGACAAAGACCTTCCAATCTGCCAGAAGCATAGTTCGGTTGCCTACTGAATGTGTTCATATCTTCACGGAAACAAAATCGATGTCCTTTGAATAATTCCAACACGTACTTTTTCCTATTCCATCAACGTTACAAATGATAGTTTCAGATATAAATTTCACTATGAACAGTTAATTTCCGTTGTGCCAGCAATATGGATAGGCTAGTTAGCTAGTTAGTTAATTAGTTAGTTAGAAAGATAATAGTAGTCTAAGATAGTAGTAGTCTAAGTATAGTCATATCTACAAAGAAATAAAATCTGTCACACTGTATTCTAATTAATTCCGTCTGATTGCCTGAAATGATTGGACTGATCATACAATTCCAACGTCCTATAAAATTTGGGATAACGTCGGATCAAATGTATTGAGCTAAAAGACCCGAATTAAACAAATGTGTGTTCACTTCGTTTTCCATCAATTTGTTGACTTACACTCATATAATAAGAATGCATTACGAATATTCGAAGTAACATCTCGATCTCCACTATCCCACCATCAGATTAGATTACATGCAAACGAATGTATTTCCACATTCCAATGGCAATATTTTGGCAGCCATTATGAATGAGTTTTTTGGCACTTGCTAGGTCATGACTGACTTCAAAAACTGTCTTTGGCTCTAAAGCCCCTTGAAGAACCATTTGAGATCAAACGAATTGAGGTGTCAATTTTCAATATATTTCGTACACATATTCCTACTCCATTGACAATATTTTAGCAATCACTGGGTCAATTTAAATAAGCTTTTAATGCACTTGATTGATTTCAAAATCTATCTTTGATTATAAATCATGGCTGTTTTCAAAATCTATCTTTGATTCGAAATCCCTTAGAAACTCCATTTGCAAGGGAAATCAAATGTCAAATCTCAATACATTCCCAATATATTTTCTCATTCTAGTGACAATATTTCGGCAGTCATTCAGTTTGATTGCACTTGACTTGATTGTAAAACCTCTGCAATTGCCGTTTGAAATCATTGCCATAGAAACACTAGAATACTTAGACATCACTAAATCCTACTAAGACATATTTGTCTATGGTTTAATCCTCAACTACCCCAACTGCACCAACTGATATTTGATACAAAGGAAAATATTTGTTGCACAAAAGTGTTTTCATGATAATTGGATAAAAACCAGAACGAAGTCCGTCTACTATCGCACTTAGCAACTGCACATTTTCGATTGTTTTTTGAAATTAACTGACTGCCATCATAAAGTTTTATGTTAGATGCAGTAAACCGTTAGCTTGAACGTAATTAATACAATTTATACTCATTAAACGTTAAAATATCAAATATTGTGTGGAAAGTTTTTGTGATGAATAGCAACACACTTCAAAACACAAAACTGAGATAATTTTTCTTAGCTATTAAGACGCGATAAAGTTAAGTTGGACACAATATCAGACAAGTGACGGGGAGATTCACATTACACCAGAACTATGATAATAACAATGAGGAATTTTTCTGGATTTGCAGATTAAATTTAATTGGATTTGTGATGAATTGTTCAAATTGTGGAAATTTTACTTATTACTGTATAGCGAACAAAAATTAACACACGGTTTATTTTTGAATTTGTTGCATACAAATGTAGTTTATGTTCAAATCTAAATATTTTTTTTGTTATTATATTTATACATGGTACACATATTATGACATTGATAATTCTGTGTTCAAATTATTTATATTATTTGTCCCCGCTGCCTCTACGGATGTAAATGAAATTTGTTTATTCAGTTGTTCATATTATGAATTGAATGTATTTTTCCCCCATTTTCAGACAATAAACCAAAACCCGAGACAATAGAAATATTTTCTGTGAAAATACGTGAAAACGGTACATTTAAAATGTTGAAAATGTCCCTGGAGGATGTTTGGAATAATGGCTGGGAATTACGTATTAATAATTTTGCTGATAAGGAAAAACATCCACATAATGAAAAGGATATAAGGAATCAGGTATGTAATTAATGTCAGCTGTGGAACTATATGGAAACTTGAATATATTCGAGCCTACAAAGAAAAACGATTAAAGTCGAAACCTTAACTTTGATATATAAAGCGTTTTTTTGAATATCCATTTTATGGAAATTTGTTATAACTTTTAAAATACGTGAAATTTCGATATCACGCTATGTCTTAAGGACATAAACAATGATAACAAAAACAAAAAACTGTTCTTACTTATATCAATATTTAAAGATATTACATAGTTTTTCAAAAATTGTTATCTTCAAAGATTACTGTAATTTGTGAGCCACTTCGTATTTTGAAATGTGAATTGAGTGCAAATTTGCATCAAAATATGTACGATAATGATAACGAATAAATTCAACTTTGTCCTATCTAGTAGTTTTTCCCTGCGGCCTCTGATATAATAGAGTGTAAAGACCTCAGCATGAAAACATTTGTATTCAAATATCTTCGAATATATGCTATTATAATAAGCATTTGAATAGCGATGCATAAAAACAAATACAAGGTTATCCATTTAGTGGTTTCAAACCCGTCGGCCTGGCAAGGCTGTCAACTGTTAAGTATCTGTCAGCTGAAGTGTTATTTATTTAGTGAAAGGTTTGCCATTTACGAATATGGATCGTTTAACAACCAATGAACGCGTAAAAATAGTTAAAACTTACTTCGAAAGTGATGATTCAAACGTGTGAGCTTTCAATCAAAAACAATATTCATCGAAATTATAGTTTTGTGTGTGTTTTATACAACTTTAACTTCTTTATCGCTGCCTCTATGTAATGTATGTGCGTATATCGTAATGTATGTAATTAATAATTATTAATAATTACCTATTATTATTTATCGAATAGGATTTTCGAGAATATGGAGACATTAAAAAAACTTTTTATTTGGAAAACAGCGATATTGAATAATTTGGCGTCTTTCAGACGGTACTAAAAATATTAAAAAAAATCGCCAAAATAAAAAACGCTAAAAAGCAAGTGTGTTTATTTTAGACACTTAAAAATGGAGCCAAAATATCATAATTGTTGTCATCCGGAGGTTTATGCCTGCTAATCATAACAAACTAGCACTAAAAATTTTAAAAAATCCTTTAAAATTAAAATGAAAAACAGAAGTGGAAATAAAGCATCAAGTAGTGAAGATATCTCAATTTTATAGTCATATTTTAACGCTTAACGTTTAAGGCTCTGTTTTAATTTAATGTTTCTTTATTTTAGAGATTTTTTAAAAAAAATGTTGGTGAAACTTGTACCTCAAATTTTAGCGATTTCTTTATTTTAGTAATTTTTAGTAGTAGTTTGTTGCTCAAACAAAATTCACGTTTAAATTTTATATTGAGATTGTTGAATAACATAAACACGAAATATTTACAATCATCGCTAACTTGCTGGCAAAGCACAGAGAAGTCAGTTCACTTTTTATAAGAAACAAAAACCACGTGGCAACCTCGTTTATTATGTGCCCGAAGAAATGAAAGAGTGGCAGCATTACTCAGCTATTTTAAGAAATAAAAGTAATTGTATTGCAAAATAATTAAATTTGAAACATTATTTTCATAAATTAAGATATCCTTGCCTGCTCTCCGTCCTATATCTTCCTTTTTATTCACATAATTCATAGCTTTGTTCTGCCAATGTTTCACTAGCGTTATAAATGATAGTCGACTAAAACTAGATCAGTGTTATGTGGGATTGGAACAAAATGTTCAATTGACTATTGACAAAAAACCTCTTTTTTTTCAAAAAAAAGTTTCACCAACATTATAAAAAATAGTCGGCCAAGTCCAAGTTGATGTTATGATTGTAGAGTTGGCAAAATGCTCATTCGAATATTGCAAAAGGATTTATTATTGGTTTGGTAATAATTTCCTAGCGTTAAAGAAAACAACCGTCCGGGTGAATGTTATAATTATGCTATTGGCAAAGTACTTTGTTCTTCTATATTTTACAATCTGCCTGCACGACCCTCTAAAGTGTTCTGCCAACGCTTTACCCTTGTTTTGTGTCCACCAGTACGTACACAATTTGATGATATTTGCATTCATTTTTACATGTCTTTTGAAATAGAAAATAGAGGCAAATAGAATTAACTACTGAAATAACAAAATATTGACAAATTTAAACAGTGAATGAGAAAATGTTGAAGCATAGAAATAGCAGACTATTGAAATTTCGAAATATTGAAATGTTTAATATCATGTTGATTACTATTTTATCTTGTACTGAAATCAAATTAGTACACAAACGATGTCAATGTATCAAGATAGCTAATTAAAATTATTCTATTTACATTTAATTTCTACTTAGGTATCCTTTGCACGCAAAGCTAAACAAAGCCTGTGGAACAACAATAAGCATTTTGTGTACTGGTGCCGCTATGGCAGTCGTCAACAGGACGTTCGGAAACGTCAGGTAATTACCGCTGCTCCCCGAGTACTGCCAAGTGCAAAGAACCAGCAATTTCTCTATGCCAAATTCACAATTTCGATTCAGCTATAATTAAATTTAATAAAAAATTATTTACTTCTATTTACAGATGTCGGAATGTGTCAAATGGGGTAGCGTAGGCATGAATGCCGGTATGCTATTGCTGATGAATAAACAAAAATCGTATTCTAGCTCGAAGTAAAGCCTTAGGAGACGATATAAAATGACAAAATCCAATATATTAACTACCTACCTTTAATATACAAAAAGAAAAACGAAAAACAAACGAAACTGCTGTGGTTTAATCAATCAAATGTAAATTAAGAGGGTTAGAACACTTAATTGATAATTAAGTCGAATTTCACGTTGGATTTTCTATTGTTTTTTATAAAAATACGACCCAAATGAGATAAGATAAATGTGATTATATCTTTGTTATTTTCTACAACAAAAAAATTAATTTCACAATGGTGAAAACGAAAAGAAAAGTATTAAAACTTGAAGTCGGAATTCAAATCAAGTGGAAATACTTCCTTTTTATTAAGTATTATTATATGAATATAATATATACATACACACATACATGAGCATGCAATACATACATTCATACGTTCTAGTCCTCGCTACAGATTGAAATTTTGTGTTATATGAAATAAGCAGAAATACCAAGGAACAGCCTAAACTAGCCAACAATCCCCATCCATGTGTAACTCTAAACTAAAAATCTAAAAATAATGAATTTCCGAGCACATTTTCCTTTGTAAACAATTTTTAACTGAACTGAATGAAACCTTGGTTGCTACATAGACATTTAGTTTATATAAAAATGAAACTTGTCTGATTACACATACAATTCGGAAAGTGAAAGGACAGAATAGCATTCTGTATGACAATTAGTCGTTGTAAACGAAAATTGTTTAAACAAGCCATCTTATTGTAAGAAAAGGTTGTGCAAAAAAAACATTTCTATATAAAATGTTACTTAACGTGCACAGTTTCTGTTATCCTGACACTTTTCTATATAATTCGTAAACTAACAGCCACTTATTTTATATGAAAGCCTTTTTAAGGCAACGCTTTCACATGAAAAGAGTTATTTACAAAATTTTGGCAAGCTTTCTGA
>JAHXMU010000096.1:127656-186151 GCA_019455685.1 Philornis downsi
TGATGGACACACTTGTCAGGCACACTTATCCAATATGAAAAGTATTTTTGCAGACACTTTTCCTAACAAAACATGTCATGGTAGTTTCTTTTAAATAAACCAAAAATGTCTATAAAAAAATATTTGGAATTCCTGTTCCTTAGTGATAACCTACGAACCCCAGCCTGCCCCATCTATGTAACTATCAAACCTCCCGCATAAAACTTTACAGCACTCTAGGATTTCAATGGAAATTGTCACTTTTATTACCCAATTACTACTTTTATTTTCTTGTATAAGGAACGAATGGAGAAAAGACTTATTTATTTTTTATATTATCTAAATAATTTAACTCTTTAGTAGGGGATAATCTATTTGCCTATACATAACATAATATTACATATTTACTAAGTTGATTGTTGTTATTGTTAGCTATTCTGTTTATCGATTAAGTGCATTGAAATAAAATATTTTTTATCTTTATTATTATTATTATTATTGTATTCAGCAAACACTCCCAAATAAAAGTGGAGCTAATGGAATGTTGAAATTTGGTATTAAAAGTTTAAATCAAATGACTGCGTTGTTTGCACTGACGTTGAATCAAGTAAACGATTCATTTTATGTCAATAATCATGTGTTTTTTTTTTCATTCATTCAAAATTCACCTGATTCATGCTCATCAATTTCAAGTTTACCGACAACATCATCAGTGCATACGCAGTCAAGGGGGCTGTTCACACAGAACTCTCTACAAACTTTTAGACAAACGAATGTTTTGTTAATTATATCTGTTTTGTAATTTTAAGAAAACACTTTGTAGTCTTTAATACACATTTATATACAGTTAAATTGGAAGAAAGACACATTGAAACAAAAATATTATATATTTTATAGTAGTGCGCTAAGTTGCTTTTTTTTGCAATTAAAATGTAATAACCAATACTTTATACAAATATCTACAGAATTATAAACATAAATAAAACCTACATGCAAATATACAGAGCTTAATAAAAAGAAATTACGTTTTTTAAAAAGGAACAACTATGTCATGCGAATTAATCTTGTGTTATAATTTCTAAAGATCGGTGTAATGGAATGAATCAAAGCACCACAATATTGGTCATGAATTTAATGTCTATGCATGCTACAATTTGTGAGTGGAAAGGCGCAAATCGAATACTGTCCAGCAATACGCCAAATATACTACAGTATTCAACCAATTAATCATTATTCGATTAATCGTTACTAAACAAACAATTGGACAAAATGTGACATTTATGATTAATGTTTAAGTTGAATAATTTATCCTATTACAGAATCGATTAATGCTATGTATATATTTTTCAATTAATACTTCAAAAGTAGACGGTTTGGTATTTTGATACAACAACTTTATAATTCTATCCTTTCACTGCCAGGGATATTAAGATATAGAAAGTTTATAATTTTCTTGTACCCTGCTCCCAAAAAAAGAGCATCCATCCGCTGATCGTGATCTAAAAATTTTGAAAAATTGCATAATCACCAATGAAATTACCATGATCTTGTCATAGGAGGGATTCTGCTGGTTTTGATAGCTTTACACTATATATTTCGCCAGAGCCTCTAACCAGATCCTTTCTATCAGAATTGACATAAGTAATGAATTTAATTTTTTAACGAACAACAATTTTAAATACGTGTTAAATAATGTTAAGTTTCTGCATCAGAGACAAAAAGAGATGCTAAAAACTCTTACACTTACAACGGCTGCCGGCTGTAATGACTTAATTTCATCGGTTCCTTTGGTGTAATTAAAAAAAGCTTGCCAAGAAGTATAGCGATGAGAGACCAATCGAACAATCTCGGAGCTGGTTCCTTTCGAGGTTTCCCTCAGGATAGCTAGTTCATTTGAAAATAATGTAAAATAATCTTATTTGATGAAGCGAATGATTAGAGGCCCTAGCGTCGAGACGACCTTAACATATTCTCAAACTTTAAATGGATAAGAACTTCATATTTGTTGGTAAGAAGGTTGTGGTTGTGATATAATGCGACCAGTGGGTCACTCTTAGTAAGCAGAACTGGCGCTGTGGGATGAACCAATCGTAATGTTACGGTGTCCATATAGCATTTGTGGAAGCTATGAAAATATTATTCTTATGAAATGACCACTTTTCCACTTTTTTTGTTGGGCAAGTTTTGACTTCAAATCAATGATTTTTTGGCGGGCGGCCAACTCGTTAATTAGCAATTAGAGAATTCCAAACTCATTAGGACCTCAAAAAGTAGAAGAAGAAATGAACTAGAAGAAATACAAAGACACTAGAAGTGTTATCAACTTCACACGGCTGTAGCAACCAAACAGCTAATCACAGCGCTCTTATTTTTTGGTAAGCGCCACTCTGTTACATTGTTTCGTTTTACGTCGCAGTTAAGTTAAAAAGTTATCGAAATGGAATTCAAACGCTACAATGTTATTGCTTTGTATATGGCTGGAAAATCACAACCATCCACTACGATTCAAAATGTTTGTGAATCGACCACGTGTTACAATGATACTGGTAGCATCAAAAAACACCATAGGGGTAGACATTCAAAAATAGCAATAACGCCAGAAAAAATTCGAAAGATGAAGGCCAGACTTTTAACGTAATTCACTACAAAGCGCAGTTCAATGGGCAGAACATTTCAAATGTGTCTACTCGTAGCATGGGGCACCTGGTAAAAAATAAACTACGCTTCTACTACCCTACAAAACACAAAAATGCTATATTTTATATCTGCATAAAAGAAAGTTCGCCTAAGAAGGGTAATGGTGTTAAACACCTGCATATTGGAGGCGAGCTTGAAAATTTGCCTTTTCTAATGAAAAATGTTTACGATTCAGCAGTATGCAAACAAATAAAACAGTCGCATATGGTTAGAGTGCAAATCGATAGAAACAATTGGATGTTTTAATAAGATTCGACACCATCCCATTAAGCCCGTAAAACCCATCAGAACAATGGGCACAATATTCCTAATGGAGTTTTCCATATGGTCCGTTCTAGAGACCAAAGTATCAACTAAAAAATGAGAGACGGTCAACGTCTTAAATATTGATTTTCGCTACATTCATGCAGTTTGTGAAGCCTTCCCGGACAAACTCGATGCCATTATCTACGCTAAAAGTGGTTACATCGAACAATAACATATTTTTCTGAAAATTTCGAATGTTTGTACAATACGAGTATATTGAAGTATTTAATTTATAACACTTCGAGTGCCGTTTCGTATATGATCTTTTCAGGCTGCTACGATTGTAATGAAACCCTGCTAGGTAGTTCCCTGGTTATCTGAAGCAGTTTCGCGATCTGTAGTGTTGCAATGCTACCTCAGGCGTACGAGTATATACAGAAATTCATGGACAGATAGGCTGATCGACATGGTTAAATAAGTTAAGAAATTCTTTCGGCATCAATTGGTATGCATATGTTTGCATCAATCTCTTTTAGTTCTAGTTGTTACAACATCTAAGTTTTTAATTATTTATAATTTTTCTTACTCCTTCAACACAATTTTTACCGCAAAATTAATGAACCCGGCTACATATTTTTGAATTTGGAATAGAATTTTGATTTATTTTTCTTTTTGGAAAGAGTACCTGTAAGCGTATCACCCTACATAAATATAAATGACCATATTTAAAAAACGGCAACTGTGCATTGTTGGAGCAGTACATTTCTGGAAACTGTAAGTAATCAAATTATATCATTTTATTGAAATCAGCGGCACTTTAGAAAATATCGGCTGTAAAAACTTTGTACCAATTATATCATGATTTCAATCGCCAAACGTCACCTGCTAATTTGTCGTTTTTCCTTTAATCAGTTGTTAACATCTGCTACCGGCAATCACTTGCCCTATGTGAAAAGCATAGCAAAATGTGGAAGCGTTAATTGTTTTATATTTGAAATTTCGAGTGATTTTTTTGTTAAAGAACAATAATGGATCTATATGTTGGCGTCGTGGTCTATTCTTCATGTGCCCATGCTTGGAATGCCGCTGACAAATTGACAGATAGTTTAATTTCCATATTATAAACAAAAATAAAGAGGTAATCAGACGTGTGATCTTCAAAAAAAAACCCCTCCGAATAGGATGAAATTCACTAAATCCAAATCCAGAGAATTGGATACCAGCTAGTTACATTTTGCTCAGTGTTGATGATGCTGTCACAATGACAATTAAGACATTATGACCGTCTGTTGAAAACATAAAAAGAGTTGCAGGCATTATTTCATTTCTCCACCTTATAAGATACAAGTAAATGTTACTGACCCAGTTTCGTTCATAAATTGAATTCCGTAGTGATAAAAAGAGAACTCTGAAAAAACTCTAACTTTGGTATTGACTTAATGACATACCGAAATGACAAATTCGTTTTACTCGTAAATAAAATATAAAACACTGATCGTCAATTTGCGAAAGAATAAGAAAATCAAGAGCTTTAGAATGATATTTTCAATGATTGCAACCAATATTACCAACTTCCAGAAATTGGCGATAAAAATAATGACATCTCTGACGGCAAAAGAGGTCATAGATATCACGTAAAAGCAAATGACGTAGGTGATAATCCAAAGAATGGTTCTATAATTCGAATTTCGACCAATAGACTAGTCGATTTTTCAAAGAAAAAAGTTAAAACGTCGAAATCGATTTTCGTATTGTCAAAAAGTCAACTGTTGTTTCTGTTATCAGTGTGCTTTTCTATTATCAGTTCTGTAAAATGTAGCTATTTGTGTTAAAAACAAACAGTTTGATTTTGAAAATATAGCGAAGTAGTAGCAATAGGCATCTAGAATTGAAAGCCATTGATTTTTACAACACAACATTAAACGGATTGTATCTGATATTCTCAATTTTTTGAATTGCTATAACAAAAATCAACCAGTTGTGAAACTGACTTTCGACACAACATTTAGATATTTTAATACTATTGCACTAAACAGATGAAAATATATGGTTTTCACTTTCCAAATTTCAAGATTTCATTTTGATATTAATTTACATATAAGGTATAGTAAAAAGAAATCCATTATTTTTCCAATAGATATGAGGGCATTAAAAGAGTAAGAAAGACAGTTTTGTGATTGCCTGACTCAGTATTGTTTGTGTTTTTCTTCAATAATAGTGTTTATTGGCCTGACGCTGTAACAGCCAATCAGCAGCAATATTGCTTTCATTGATTCCGTTCCGGTGATTTTAATGCCAAGATTACACCAAGCTGTGGAGGGCCAATCGTCGAAAATGTCGATAGAATAATGGAAGTCGTCAAGTCCGACACAAAAACTTAAAAAAGGCGAAAACTAATTTCATCGCGAACGATTTGTCGTAGACTACAAGAAGCACATTTACCAGGACGGATAGCCAGAAAAGCCGAAATATTTTGTGGAGCGATGAGACAAAAATTATTGCATTTGGAAACGACTGTGCCCGGAATGTTCAACGCCATAAGGGTAAGGAATTCCATGTGCGCTTTACATAGAAGACGGTCAAGCACGTGGTATGGTGTCGGTCGGATACATCGAATTACCGACACTATGACCAGAATTACCGACACTACAAATATCTTGGAAAATACGATGTTGAACTACGCTGTGGAAAGTATGCCTCTTAGATGAACATTCCAGCAGGATAACGATCCGAATCATGCTTCTAAGTTGGTAAAGGATTGGTTCCAAGATAATAATGTTGTCCTTCTTGACTGCCCGAGTCAATTTCCGGACTTAAATCCCGTCGAGTTGAAACAAAGAATTGGGAAGGAGGTTCTTAAAAATAAGGACCAGTTATGAAATTTTGTTCGAAAAGCTTGGTATGAAATACCAGTAGAAACCTGCAGGAAGTTTAATGCCAGCGTGCCAAAAAGAGTCAACAAAATAATTGAAAACAAAGGTGGATATACCGGCTTTTAACAAAACTCAACCAATTTAGCAAAAAAAAGTTGATTTTTTTACTTTTTTGCTTATTTTAACTAAATGTAGTTATTATTTTGTCCAATGTCTTTGAAAAATGCTGAATTTTTGTTTTTTGTTATTGTTTTAGTATTTATTTTATTTCTAATGTTAGAACAAAAGAAATTAGTATTTGTTTTTTTTTTTCTTTTAATTGAAATAAATTCTCGCCTACGAGCCTTTAAAAAAAATATCGGGTGTACTTATTATTTTGACGATATGTGTATATTAATATCAGATTTATATATAAGTATCATGAATAAGGAATCTGTTCCGGATATTATGGAATATGTGATACATTGTATCGGCCAAGAAGGCTGTTGTAATTAAATCGGGGTTTTTCTGATTGTGACAACTTTCCTCTCAAGCTTGGCCTTGATTTACTCAATATCTAAATATTATTTACTTAATGCAAATCTATTCCGTACTGCAGATGATGAAATGTAATTAAATTTTGGTTTTTCTGATTGTGACTTCTCTTTCATATGCATCAACCGACTGCTTCCAGCTAGGCCTTGATGTACACGTTGTCGAAATACTATTTACTAAATGCAAGGCTATACTGCACTGCAGATGATGGAAAGTAATCAAAATGTAATAAAATTTTGGGTTTTCTGATTGCAACTTATCTTTCATCTGTATCAAACAACTGCTTCCAGCCAAACCTTGATATACTCGACTCCTTAATACTATTGACTAAATGCAAATCTATTCCGCACTACAGATGGTCAAAAGTAATCAAAATATAATTAAATGTTGTTTTTTCTGATTATGACTTAATTTTCATCTCAAGCTAGGCCTTGACATACTCAGTGCCTAAATATTATTTACTAAATACAAATCTATCCTGCACCGCAGCTGGTGAATAGTATTTAAAATGTAATAACATTGTGGAAATTTCAGGGATTTGCTTCTCCATTATTCCTACAAATATTTGATTTCAAAAACAGTACCTTGTATACGAATACTATTCCTTTTATGATAAGCACTAGTTGAATTCCTTTTTTTTCAACGAAAATTTGAAACTGTTCTGGGTGCCAAGAAGTGGTTATTATAGTTTCCCTATCAGTCGCATAACTAATAATCTATAAAAGCGAAGATATAATCGACTGCAGCATCAAAAATCCAGCAAACGAATTATTATACATAGTCGCTTAGAACATTTTTGTAAGCCAGAACTGACTTTGAAATTTGTGAAATTAACAAACAATTTTTTATGTAGATTAAGGGATCAAAGTTTTTTTTTATCATTTCAGTATCAAAATTAATAAATTGTTTTTGACTTACCTCACGCAGCAAACCGAATAATACATCCGTTGATAAAGAACGTTCATGGGCTTCATCCATAATAATGGCCGAATAGCCATCTAAATCGGGGTCTCGTAAACTTTCACGCAACAAAATACCATCAGTCATGTATTTGATGACCGTTTTCTCTGAAGTACAATCCTCGAAACGGATGGCGTAACCAACTTCTTCGCCTGCAACAAGGTATAAAGCGATAATGGAACTAATTAGATCATGGGAAAATATAAACCCTAAAATACTTACCTAGCTTTGTGCCCATTTCATCCGAGACACGTTTGGCCACCGACATAGCAGCCACACGCCTTGGCTGTGTACAACCAATCATGCCAAAGTTACTGTAGCCATCCTCGTGTAAATATTGAGTCAGCTGAGTAGTTTTGCCACTGCCCGTTTCGCCCACAATGATAATAACCGAATTCTCACGGATAACATTGAGCAGTTCTTGGCGTACAGCAAAAACAGGCAGAAAACGTCTTTGTTCTCCTATAGACTTCTTACGAGAGAAATCACTTGTGCCACCCGAACTGTCCTGATCGCGCATATGATCGGCGAATTTCTGGTCTTTGCGATAATCGGCAGTGTCAGAATCCTTATCAAATTTGGCGTCTTCCTCATCGGCTTTCTTTTCTATGCCCATGATGTTGCCGAGCTTTGTGCCGCCCAATTCCCAATGTTTCTTTTGGGCCTTTCGTCTTTCTTTCTGCTCGCGATAGACCCGAACCAAGGCACTGCCCTTGCGAGCAATCAAAGCCATATCTGATGTAGGATCTTTAACGGGAATAACCGGTTCCGGTTGTTTGGTGAACACAATGCGGCCATCTAGGAAAGGCGGTATAATATGGTGGACTAATAGGTGAACTCTCTCTAAGGCTTCTTCATCAAAATCGTCGTTGACATTAATGGACATCACAACACCGGAAGTCAACATACGATTCCTCTCCCACAATTCATTGTCCTTGTTGTTTTGCCTTTGTTGAGCGCTAATACGTTTGGTGCGTTTCTGTTCCAGTATCTCCTCACGCTTCTTAAAGTATTCAGCGTTGGCACCTGAGAAAGGATTGTTCTCATCATCGTAACCCTCGTCGATGTTGTACCATTCTCGATCAATTCTGCGTTGTTCTTCCTCCCACATATCACGATCTTCATCACTTTCACCCCAGGGCTGTCGCTGGCTGCGTCCAGCAGATGGAGTAGCGCCCGAACGTTTGCGATCGTTGGCCCATTGGTTGTATTTGTAGGCTGGTGTTGGCCGGGCGGTGTCATCATCGCGTTGGTGCTCGCGTCGCGAACGACTGCGGCTGCTTGAGGTACCAACACCACTGCTACTACGTTCAGACCAGTCTCCTTTTTCCGAGCTGGCATATGATTTGGGGGTTGGAAAGTCCCACGACGACTTGCGAGATGTCCGCTCTCCGACATCGTCGTCATCCCAAGCACTACTGGAAACAGAGACACCAGACGGCGTCTTAGGTTCATCCTTAAATCGAGGTGTATTTACACTGCGTGACGACGAGTCACTTTCGCGCTCACTGCGGTCTCTGCGATGTCCGCGATCCCGGTCTTTATGGCGATCATAGTCGCGGTCACGACGTCTTTCACCGCGGTTCCTTTCCCGTTCTCTGTCCCTATATCTATCGCGATCATTCTCCCGATCTCGGTCCCTCGAGGAAGAGGATCTACTACGATCTCGGTTATCCCTCTCTTTACTAACGTAGCTCTTAGAAGAATAATGCACGCCGCCTTTTGTACGATCCCTTTTAATGTGTTCCCTTAAGCGTTCTCGTGCCTCTTCTGACACACCTCCCGTGTGAGAAGGTGTCTCATCCTTATGAGCTCTCAACTGACGACTGACTTTCTCAAAACTTTGGGTATCCGGTTTCTTGAAAGCAAATTCACTCACGTTTGGCGTAGAAACTGATTTTTCAGAGCTCTGCCGTTCTTCGTCGTCATGTTCGCTATCTTGGAACGATATCAAGCGCTTACTTTCCTCACGCTCTCTGCGCTTTTGAGCCGCCAATTTGTCTAAACCCAATATTGATGGTTTGGGGACTTTAAATTTATTGCTCTCCTCTGACTTGGGTTTCTTTATTATCAATCCGCCACGCATCTCATTGCCACTGGTGCCTTCCAGACGATGGACACCGGAGTCATCATCGTCAGCCATTGCTTGGCAAGATTTTTTGCAAAATCTCTATTAATTAGCGCCGTTTAGAAAATTAATCACTAGAAAACGTTTGCAATGAGAGGACCTCGACCACCGGTTAATTTACACAAAACAAATCAAACAGCTGATTAACACAAGGTCACATCGTTGCCACACTGATCGTTTTCTGTAGTCAGGGTTTGGCGCTCGCCCTAACAACAAATAATATATAACCCAAACTTATAGACCATTTATGCTGTTTCGAAAACATCTCGTAATTGCGAGGTAAATAAAGAGTTGATTTCGAATAGATTTTATTGGGCATAGTAATTAACCACAAATACTTTAATAGTTGTTATAACTTTGTAATTGATGTTAATCTACCATGGTGAAATCTAACTCCAAATTAATATTTCAAATAGTGTAACAAATGAATTGAAGAGGCTAGTAAAACGTTATTCGAATACTTTTCAATATTTCTAAACTCTGTGTTCTGGAAATCATTTATAAGCCGTTTTCAAGAAGAATTTTAATTTGTACCAAAAAAACTACTTGGTGTGAACTGAAATTGCATTTTCATTTAATTGTTTTTATTTCATTTTATTTGTATATCGTGATACAGAAAACCAAAAACCAAAATCATATATAAAATTCTTTAGTACAATATTAAATATAAAAAAGGGTAAAGGTAAAAATATATGTATAATGAATTCAAATATTAACAGTAAAGTTTATGTTATGGTTCCCCAACTGAATGAAAGCATAAAACAAATAAAAAAAGAAGAAAACCAAATGTCGATAATGTGTACATAACGCAAAATAGACTATTGATATCATAAGTGACATAACTCTCACTAACGCGTATTTGACGCAAATTAGATGGTGTTAATTAATTACTTACAAAATACTCCATTGTGCTCGGAATGGAAATTAACGATCAAATGACATTCGACATAAAGCAACCATTTAAAAAGGTATTTTGGAGAACACTTTTCACTTTTCTTAAATAAAAGGGGGCACGTCTCATACATAACATTGTCTTGGAAGACGCCTTTGTTAAATAAAAGTGTCTTTGAAGACCTCTTTTAGGTGAAGACATCTTTAAAGATACCTCGGAAGGCAGCTTTCTTACATAAAAGTATCTTAAAATACACCCTTCTTATTTACGAGTGCCTTGGAAGACAACCTTCTTACATAAAACAGTCTTGAAAAACACGTTTCTTAAAAAAATGTTTGAAAGAAATTCTTAGTACGTTATTATCGCTACGAATTGGTTAATATTATTGCTATAGCTCATTTAAAGGTAATAACAAAAGAACCAAACAAAAAAGCTGGAGGAACCAGAAAATAATGATAAATATCTTTAAAAAAAACATTGTAGATTGCAAATTAACTAATTATAACAATTGAATAAAAGTGTTTGACTATTACAAACTCAATGAATATGGGAAAAATCAATTGCACAATAATAAATATTGCAATTGCAAAAATAAGAAAAATTATAACAATTTTTCACATTCATCAAAATTTAGCAATACATTTGTTCCATTAAAGTTTAAAATCAATTAAACTTTAATTAAATTAATTAATTTAATTAATTTTTAAGCCTTAAGGCTTAAAATTACAATCTTGAATAAATAAATTAAATTAAATTATTATTTGTCGACATTTTAAGTTTTGCATTTCTTAATATTTTTCTTATTTAAAAATTGTTTGTAGACGAAATTCATTCTGCCAGAAGAGAGAAATTATCATTCAAATAGATCCTCGAATGAATATCTCCTTTTCTGATGTCACCAATTTAAAAAGTTCCGTCTTATAGGAATTAAGTCATGGAAAATTCTCTTACAAATTTCTAATATAAAAGATTCATCGAATACACTTTTCTTATAGAAAAGCGTCACAGATAAGCCGAAGGTTTCCGTTTCAATTTTTTTTCTCGAAGCCTACAACCGTTTGCTGTATTTCTGATTCCTTCCATACAACTTGTTCAAAATAAGACAACGGTTTTTGGTAAATGTTCATTTTTATTTTGCTAACAACAAATGTTTCTTCATAATAACTAATTCACTAGCATAATTTGTATTTGTATAACAATTTGACACTGATCTTAGTTTAATTCGGCATAATTAACATATCCTGAACTTTATCTTTGTTTTCGTTGCTCTTAAACTAAATTTCATTATAAAAATATAACCTCCAACAGGATATTCAGACACACCAATACAACTAACGTCGTAATTACATCTCATCGTCGCTATTTTGAGTACAAAGGACCTGTTCCTGCCACCAATCATGGACTTCGTATACAGCATTTGCCTGATTATTGAAGGGCAACAGTTTAGTACCCGGAATAATGTGCGGCATTAATCCTGATGGGCTACCCAAGGCTGCCATATGACCGTGATCGAAATGATTCAAGGTAGGATAATGAAACTGACTTATGTCCGCTGCGAAGAAACTATTTTTCTTATGTCCAGGACCGGCAATGGCAGCCGCCACAGCCACAGGTAAGTTGCTTGTAGTCATCGAATTCTTCTTTTTCTGTTGAGCCGCAATGTGTAGGCGCTCCTTGTCATTCAATGTAGATCTCTGCTGAGGATCCGACGAAGTAGGTGCTAAAAATTTACGACCCGCTGAGCTTCCCGTAGAATCGGATCGGTTTAGAGCATATCCACGTTTTGTGGCCGTGATAATACGTTGCGTAGCCTGGACGGTGGATGTTTCAGCAGCACCAGGAGTTGGTGCCATCGCGCTGGTGCTAATATCTTTCTCTTCATTCTCAGTAGAACTGAATGTGGGCGAGAATGCGTCACTGGTAGGCGGGCAAGTGGCAGCTACAGAACCACTGATGGTGACAATCGCCGATTTATCGCCAGGACCAGTGGGAGTTTTATCTTCTTGGGCACTTGGGCGTATAATAGGCTCATTTGTAGCTCTCAAGCCAGCAATTAAAGAATTTTGTTGTTTCTGACGATTTAAAGGTAAATATAAATATTAAGAATTCAGTAATATCCACGATAAGTTGTTAATAAAATGATAAGAAACATTACATTTAAAAAAAAATACTTTCTGTTTAGTATGAAAACCTATGTAGTCGTATACTAACGCGATACGACAAAATGCAGTCACGTGCCTAAAAATTGCCTACATAAGACTCTTTTGAAATCATTTACACTAAAGCGACATGATTCGTAAGTGACAGCAATACAAACAAAAAACCGGTAACAGAATTTCAGACAGGTAGAACTGGCTTACGTATACCTTCACCCAAGAAGCAAAATTCTAAATTTTCCAAAATCAGCCAATATGGGGCGTTTCCAATCACAAAATTAAATTTAGTAAACGCCATTTATAAATTATACTGGGTTTAAATCAGTTGAATGAAAGATACAAATACGCTCGAAATATTACCAACTTTGCACTGCTGTGGTAATTAAACGGACGATGACAGCGCACTCATTTTTCGATAATCGCTATCTTTTATGTTATTTAAAAACCTACGTATGCTAAAACAAATTATTGAAATGGAATTCTAACGCAATAGTGCTATTGTTTCGTATTTGACTGGAAAATCGCTACCTGCTACTCTTAATGAGATACTTCATTAGATATTTAGCTCACCAAAAATTTGACTGAATACCGTACAAATGCTTAAAGTATATAAAACTAAGAGTAAATATTATATGTTAAATCGATTACTTGTACGAGAAGTACCAGAAGTGGGATAGCTATTTGACCGATTTCCATTAAGTTCTATAGAGTAATATAGATTAATGAAATAAGTAGACATATAGGCTATTAATCAAAAATTAAAGAGGAAGGGAAAGGCAGATAAGTTCGAAAAATCGGCCAACGTATGGAAGGTATCAGAGGGGCGTGACAATGCACTCCGTTTTTATTCTAAAACCCTACCTTGCAAAGTCTCAAAGCGTACCAAATTTGACTACATTTAATGCAACTAAATAAAAAATATGAACCTAAGAATATGTAGACTAAATCGATAGTTTGTATAAGGGTATCAGAAGGGTTAGTCGGTCAGTTTTTTCAAATTCAAACACAGCGGACAAAAATTTAAACTACTGCAAATAACGAGTCACAGCGCCAAAAAGGGTGGTTCGATATAGATAATTTACAATCTCCGGTGAAATATTAGTCTGTACCAAGTTTCGTACAGATTTACCGCAGTTATCACTGTAATCAGAGAGCCACAAAGGCGGACATCGCAAAATTGACTTAAAAAAACTATAAAACATATCTGATCATAATATACTTGATACTTTAGACGCCTTCTTCTGGGTGTTAATTTTTGTCATAACAAATAACATATTCCTTCATTCCTTCGGTTTGAAGGCATAAAAATCTCCGCAGCATTTAAAATATGGCAAGCGAAAATTTCGGCTGTAGCTGCTAGAGGTTTTCATTTGATTTACACACGCTCGACTTCTATATTTTCACAAATCAATTGTTAATTATTACAGTCTCACCATGTCAATACTTACATTTGCATTTTGAGCTCTGATTTTTTTCAAACAACCTTCCAGCCAATTTCGTATAGTCATTTTAGCCACTTCCTCTTCCACCAAATATTCAAATTCTTCACGAGCCAATAACTCTTCCAACTGCAAGGCTTTACGTATATCCACAGAGCGATAAGAGAGCATACTAAAAAACAAAAACGATCACAGATTATAACATCATAAATATGTAAACAATTTTTAAAAAACTTTACTTGATCACATCGTGGAACGTAACATCTTCCCCGTTGTGCAGTTTATCAAGTTCGTAGCACATATATTTGAACAGCAAACGATCTTTTTGAGGATCACATTCCAGGCGTCCTTTGAGCAGGCGTAATATGAACTTCACTCTTCTCACAGGTATTACGCCACGTTGGTGGATATCGACGATGTTCCAAGTATTTTGAAAATTACGTATATCGGCATAGGACAGTAAGGCGTCTTCTTCATTTGAGTAGAACAGTGAAAAATTCTCCATGATAATAGCTATATATTGTACAAAGGAAAGACGTTGTTGATGAATAATTCAAACATTAGTAAATTTCGATAATAATCTTATCAAATACTAACCCACTAGCAGATTTAGCACAATATAGGTGATGATGACGTAGAAGGTACAAAAGTATATAAGACTGGCAGTGAAATTTCCTAAAATAGATAACCATAAATACATAAAGTAGGAGATAATCATAAAATAATATATAATTATCAATATTAATAATTATTAATAATTATCAATATTATTTAAGATCATCATTTTATTTAGGTAGTTGATATTAAAGTAGGATTTACAACATTTTACGTATCAAAACTAGTTTTGAACCTGAAAATCCGCTTGGTAAGAGATATAGACACGATGACCGCTGTTTGGGGCCATAAATGTTCGTATAGCCACTTTCTGCATCAAGTGAAATATTTTTTTATCACTATGAAACTCCAAAAAACTCTCTCAACTACCATAACAAAAGTTTCCCAATCCTGATATTGTTGACATACAGTGGTGCTTGGATACAAAATACCGCGCTCAGAAAATCCTTGGCATGATGAAAAATGTTCCATATTATCTGAGGAAACGGATGCTGCATACATGGTAACGCTGCAGCCAATTATATTAGAGATCGCTATAATATATATTCGCACTGGAAAAGCTAGAAGGAAAACGATCGACTAAAAAATCTGGTGCAACAAAAACTGTATGAAGCTTTGACCGATTTTGGTATTCTTGTGAAGTTTATACGTCTTTGTAGAACTGACACGAAGTCTTTAGTAACGATAGTGAGCCATTTTACACCAAATAACGGTTTGGATAGGACAACGGCAACACGATTGGTACCAACTTTATCAAAGGCCATATAGTACTTTCGATAATAAATTACTAGATATTATTACAGCCTTCTCAAGCATTGAGGAGGAGCCAACAAAACTAAATATGTCCAAGTCAGTTGTCTTGAGAACACTGCGTGAGCATTGATAACTACAATTTTGGAGTGGGGGGAGGTTAAGAGAAGAGTATGACTTACTAGCTGATATTACTATGAACTTGGCAATCTAATGACATAACCTGCTCTCAACGATGAAAAATTCAACCGCACCATACACTAGTCCTCTCGTTTGGGACGCTGCGTGAACGTTGACAGCTATGCATTTGGAAGGGTAGATGAATTCATCTACTTCGATGTCAGCCAGGAGATTAGGAACAAATGGTTGCTTGCAGATTTTAATGTGTGCTTAGGAAGCGATATAATGATAAAGATCTCTCTTGATGAACAGAAATCAAACTATACCAAACATTAGCCCTACCTATCTTACTAACACAGCGCAGAATCCTGGATTTTTACCCAATCAGTTCTAGGATGATTAAATTTACGTTATCGGCGTAGTATGTTGTATGCGCCTTGAACTGCATGAGCTGTATACCGACATAGAAGTAGTCTAGCGCATCAAAACACAGCGATTGCATTGGGTGGTTCATATTGCGCGGATGGATCCAAACGTTCAGAGTTCGATGGGCAGCTCAAAAGAGGGAGACCAGAACTTCATTGAAAGGATCAGGCTTTTGAAAAACCATCATAATTTGATGCGACGATTTGTGGAAGACTACACCCTTTGAGATTATTTTCTACATGTGGCACCTAATATGTAAGAATATCTGTGCTAGCTGCCATCTGAGCCGCAGACTCAGCCACTTTTTTTTATCGATTGTATGACCAACGATAGTACTGCTTATAAAGTATCTTTGGTTTTCAATTTTGGGAGGATATAGGAAAGATGTTTTAAAAACATAGAGGAAATATTCGTTGATTCTTTGGAGGAGATATTTACTAGATTAATGCCTCTGTCAGAATGTATGTATCTATGGAAAACGATTTAACTCAGAATTTATGGTTTTGAGATATTAGCCGTTTTTATAACAATCTTGGTTATGGGAATTTGTTACAACTTTCGAAATGTACGGAATTTTGAAATCGTAGTTAGACGATAACATTTGTTTTAAACGCATTGACAAGAAATCCAATTTAATAACAAAATAATTTTAGAGTGAATGAAATCGTTAATGAATACAACAAATAAGGTTTTCCTGAATTCGTGAGCTTTGTTCGGTCTTATGGTTTTAGGCTGTTTATATATACTACTGTTTACTAACGAACCTAAGCATCAGAAGCTTTTACGACAGTTATACCTGAATTTGAACCAACAATAAGATGTAAGATGTTCTCCACCGACAGTGCCGACAGTGTCGCTACGGAAAACTTTTACACAAATACTCACCACAATCTGTTTCCCAATAGTTATTGCCTGGCGTACAATATGGCGGTTGCACCATACAATCATGCATAATCTTGTTCCAGTCCTCACCCGTGACAATACGAAACAGCATCGCAACTCCAGTCACGGGCGAACCAAAATTCGCACGACGACCAATACCTTCACCATATTTTACAGTACCTAAAAAGAAAATCATGTCAGATTATGCAACCGTGGAACCACGTTCAAAAACTTACCAAATAATATGGTACCCGCCAAAGCATAGAAAAATACCAACAAAAACATTCCAAAAATAATAAAGAATGATTTGCAAACGGAAACACCCACGGTTAACATTAACATTTTCAGAGTGGTATGTTTGCCGGTGATGGTGAAAAAACGCAAAATCACCACCATGAAACCAAAGAAATAGGATAAATCATTCTGAAAATGAGGAAAGACAACAACAATTATTAATGACCAAAATCAATAAATCTCTAATTCATCTTACCCTTAATATGGTTTGTAAAAATATCCACACAACACCCGAAACTGTGACCAATAAGTCATAGCGATTTCGACGTGACTGCCAATAACCTCGTGGTGTAAATGCAATAATTTTCATAACCACCTCCACCACAAAGACAAATGTCAGAATGACACTTAACAAAATGCATATTTCGGTGATACTTTCGCCTTTAATCCACTAAAGTTTTAAAGAGACATATTTCAGATATTTATATTTGTTCAAAATTTAAACGTAAGAATTAAGTTTACCGTTATTGATAACGAAGCACTGTTAATCAAAACGATTGCCGCGATGAATCGTTTAAAATAAATGTGTTGAGTGACATCGTAAGCAAAGGCTCGAACTTTACGGCCATCTGGTCTAGGTGGTAAATGTAATGGCTGGGCGATTTTCAAGCGCTTCTTCAAATCACACCATCTTCTTTGGTCGACTGTGAGCAGAGCGGTTCCTTTATTTTCCGAATAATTCGCAATTACCACGCCCACAAATAGCGTCAGACCAATCATACAGCCCAAGAAAATGTAAATGTGTATATAAACAGCATGAATCTGAAACGGGGAATTGTTTTGGATTACAAAAAAGATTCGAAAAATTTTTTTTGTGTCTCTTATGTTATAGGAGAACAAAAACTATCCTTCCCTTTCCTAGCGCATTTTAATGGGAAACTTTTGAAGACATTGGCTTTGGCGCTGTTTTTTTATCTACTACATTCAGTACGAGTTTCTTTCAATAAATGTCAAAAAGACCCATGACTTTCTAAGTCGATTGAAGGCCGCCGGTTCGTTTGCTTGACTGAAACTTATAATTATAAGTTAAAATGGGCAGTATCGATCTACTCCTTCCAGTACCTCCCACACAAATTAACCGATTTTCCAAAATTAAGTTTACTCCTCATTCGTGCAGAGCGGTGGCCTAAGTTGTTACCCATTACATCGGTTTACAATGCGTGTAAGAATCTGAAAAACCAACGTTAACCGTACACTTTCTCGTACCTACCATACAAATGATCGATTTAGCTCATATATATTCTTCGGTTCATTATTATTTTATTAAGTTCTATTAAATAAAATTTGGTACACATTGAGCATTTACCAAAGCATAGTTTTGCAATGAAAACGGATCTTCCTCTATGATTCCTAATTACTTTGTGAAAATTTCGAACATTTTCCTTTATTGTATTGATTTATAATTCTCTGTAAGAGTGGAGAAAAGGCGGTTAAATAATTGTGTTCCTTCTAGTACCTACCATACCAATGACCGTTTTAATCCATATTTTATTAATTTTATATAATTTAATTTAATTTGGTACAAGTTTGTCAAAGTTTGGTTTCACAATGGAAACGGAGCACATTGTCACTCCCCTTCTGGTGCCTCCCACAGAAAAATGATCAATTTTTCGAAACTCACTTTTTCGTCTGTAATTTCTGAATAGCAGGCTGCAGCAGCCAGGATTTTCGTTCATTGTATTGATTTAAAATTCGCTGTAAAACCTGAGAAAAGTCGGCAAAGTAACCACGCCCATTTTAGTACCTCTCATACAAATGATCAAGGTAAACACGCACTCAATGCTCTTATTCTCGTATCTCTCTCCTTGTGATACCTCCTACACAAATTGGCCGATTTATCGAAATTTATTTTTACCACTATAATCCCTGACTCATAGACTGCAGTCACTTAAGTTTTTATCAACTGTACACTAAATTCAGTATAAATTAGCACTTATTAGATATATTGCAAACTTAGTTTGCTGGACTCTTTGGCGTTGAAAAAAACAACAACTGTGAAGTCCAATTTTTGGGATTCCTTGTAAATACCTGGGAAGATTGCAGTTGCATTTCGCAGTTTCCGGGTATTGATGATTATATCATCAGTGCGCTCAAGACTGACACTCGCTCGACATGTGTGGTAAAAACTTTCGATAGTAAAGTTCGGAATCATCGTTAACCAATAGCTTACATTCAGTGGATATAAAAATTGCAACAAGAGCTCACTGTACGTGAGAAGCTGCCTCATATACCATTCATTGGATGCAAGGGAATTTGTTGTATGATTTCAAGTACGATTTTTAGTATGTCCAATTGAAACCATATTTATAGTCAGTCAATGTATGATATGCACAGATTTGTTTTTCCCGGGTCTTTTTCGGCTATGTGAATAAGTGGGAAGTAATTTACCATGTAGAAAGTCTTACTAGTCGAAAAGAGGAGCCCTCCATCTTTTGATCTCGCAATAGTTGGTACTTACAAAAATGCCGTAATATAAAAATCCATTTTGGCTAAGGGTATAAAATGAATAACATATATATAAATCAGTTCAATTGATCGAAAATCGCCTATTTGAAATATATTTCAAGCTAGAATCAACGCTGACCGATAATCTAAAACCATTTTTAAACTCCGTAAAACTTTTGTAGATTTAATCACCAAGTTTTGATGTCAAATAAAATCCCACTTCTTAATTTTCTTCGATAGCAAAATTCAATAGTCATGTCTTAAATAATAAAAATATTTACTTACTGGTCCCACCGCTTTGATTAGTACATCTCTCACATCCAACCATCCTTTGAACGACAATACTTCAAATAAAGTCAACATCGCATCACCGATATTGTCGAAATTAAATCTTCTGGGGTTGGCCCAAACCCTGGGTACCAACATTGCGGGGAAAGACTCGTGGGTACCGGGTGTTAATTTCATTTTGGTTACAAATACTCGACGCATAAATACACCAACACAATTTTCACGCTTCGTAATAGTTGGATCATTACAACGAGCCAAACGACCGCCATACAATTGTACACCATAACTGGCAAATATGAACATCAGCAATATCAGGAGTGTGGATACCAATAAGATTTCCTTGAAGCCGCGACACAGTTCATATACCACTTTGCGCATGTGTGGCACTAAAGTGAAAATTCGTAACGGTCTTATACACCGTAAAACCATTAACAGCTGTGCTCCCGAATTGGTTGGTATCTGCTTGGGCATCCAGATAAGGAAAGAGGTGGATACCACATAAATAAAGACATCCAAAACGGCGGCCACATCTTTTATGTAGGCTTTTGGAGTGAAAAATAAACCATCGGCTAGGATTTTCAAAGCCAACTCCAGGCTCATGAATATGACAAAAGTATACTCGGCTATCTGTAATGTGGGATGGTCCATGACGCGATCATTGGGTGTCTCAAACATCATAGAGATGCAAGAAAGTGTTGTTACAAATATCATGACCCAATCCAAATACGTAACCAAACCCAAAAAGTTGCTAGATTATAAGAAAATCGCTATAATTGTTTAATATCTAGAAAATAATTTGCAATTACTTACTGCAAGCTTTTGTATTGAACTTTACGTTCTTTACCCGTAAGTGGATCTTTGAGGCGTGCGTCGTAACGTCCATGTACGATTTTTTGACATATCTTTCGAAATCGACTCTCTCTCGGTACTAGAAACAGCGGCGTATCGAAGAACGGATGATTTTCTCGCAAATCTTCTTCCCTTTGATTACGTCTCATCTCAGCCTGTTGACGTTTGGCTTGTAACAGTTTGATATCCAAATCATGTGGTCGGGCCCGTCCAGAATTTGCTCGCGGTGCTGAAGCAATATCGCCATTTTCCATCAGATGTTCATAGGTTTGTTTAAGTTTTATGGAACCAGAACGTACACTGCGTCGAATGGAACGTGAACCAAATCTAAGAATTAATTTGAAGATGTGAATCATAAACTGCGTCTACAGTCTCTTTTTTTAATATGTGAAGAAGTAACAAGAACAGGAAGTGTTAATCGAAAAAACCGAATAATTATAAGGAATTCGTAGTGGAAGCACTATCAACAATTTTGAAATAGCACTTTGCATTGATGTGTCAAAAAGCTCCCATCAAAAGTAATAGGGGAGAGCCACTGACTAGAGGAGAAGCCACTGACTTGCTAATATTTCGCGGAAACAACTGCAATTTTTACTAGTAAACAAGCTGACTCACAGACCAACAAGCCTTGCTTAATAACGCATGTCACGGGCAGTGGCTAATGTCAGCGTTATTAATTGTATATTGGCAGTATTACAAAGGACAGGAATAAAACGGAAAAGGTAAAGTAAAGTTTACTACGCCCATAAATGAAGAATGTGCTCCTGGCATGACCGAGCTTTTGCAGAAAAGTGGTGATATTCGATTGGGTAATATCATCACTAAAAATATGGCTGACATCACCACCATTAAGAGATGCGCAAAGGATATATTCGTTATCACCAAAACATCTGGCCATCTGGTCTTGCATAGTAAATCTGTGGGTTACCGAATAGTCGCCATCTGCTTCAAGTATACATATTGTTTATTACACTAATTTGAGCAAACATCCTGACGAAATTTGGAGGCGATGAGATTAAAATCAAATCTGCTTGGAACACACATTTAAACAAAAGAAACATTTGTTGAGAAATGGTACTGAGAACTGGAAATTTTACCAATATTATGGGACAAGAGTCTCCTCCCGTAAATACAACAATATAAATATGGTCGCGACCACAAAGTGTCCGGTATACAATTTCATAGTTCCCGCAGACGACACAAGAGAGGAAATCACGCCAATTATCGACGACGGCATAGGTTACCCATCGCCAAGTCAAAACGAAGTTAGAATATCAATGCCGTGACTTGAAACACCAAAGTTGTAGTTGACGATGTGGAACAATTCAAGACCGTTGGTTTTGATATGATTAAGAATACGCAAGAGTTTTCAGATTCGGTAGCCATGCCAAATAATTGGAATCTAAACAAATTATGCCCAACTATCGGGGGATCAGTCATTTATGCACCGCTCATAAGGTTGCTTCGAGCACATTATGTGAAAGACTAAAGTCTTATTATCCGATCTGATTGAATCAGAACCAAAAGAAACAGTTTGACACATATTACAGTATATCGACTATAAAACAGCATTAGTACCGCCGTGAATTTGGTACCCCTTTGAGGAGTTGAGTTAACCAGCGTCTTCATTGAAGATAGGCAAAGCTTTTAATGAAAAGTTTTGCACCAAATGAGGTCTTAGGCAGGGTGATAATCTAATAGGCGTTCAAATTAATCTCAGCCGTTTTTTCTGCCAAAAATTGGATATTGATCTTTCTGGCAGCATACGAACACCGCATCGATAGAAAACATCATCTTTTGAGGCTTTATCAGAAATTAACGCAATTTTTGGTTAAGGCCATGTGCCATCGATCGGAAGTAATAATCAAAAGAGTTTCTATCAATGCAAATTGTACTCAGCTCCGCAACATGTGGACGAGCATTATCCTGAAATTTAATAAATTTGTCTTGTCCTAAATTATAGTAGACGATGTTCTCCTTAAATGGTCGGCTCAATCTATTTAGTTGCCCCGGTCTCTCATCAGTAATGTCTTCTTTCGGTTTAATGTTTTTCAAAAATATTCGTCTTGACAACATGGTCACTTGGTTTCCACGATTTAATTTTTGCCTGCAAGCAATATTTCACATGTACAAAATTGACGCTCAATATTTCTTTTTAATGAAACCCTATTTAATTGCTTTTGAATTATTTCCAACGATTACATCATTTGAAAATTAGATTACTTGTTGGGTCGCTTCCGATATAATTGGATGTTCTTCTTGCGTTTGGCATGAATCTTCCTTCAATAATAATTCTAATTCTGCGTCATGGTGCACTTTTAGTCCTTCGCTATGTTATGCACACCATTCTTAAACTTTTGCAACCACTGACGACAACTTCTTCCTCTAAAAGCAGCCTCGCCAATGTGTTTTTACAAGCAATTGGTGAGCCATAGTTGCGGATTTCTTTAAAATAAAGAAGTAAGCTTCCCCCATGTATAACGGCGGAGATTTATCTGACAGATTGAACGCTGTTTGTTGATAATTTGGTTAAATTTGCATGTTAAACATTTGCCAAATTTTTCGAATAAGATTAAATCTGTTGCTATCTTATCTCCTTTACTAAGGGCTCCTGAACCACCGAGAACTAGTAAGCAAAAGTGGTATTGGCTGTCAACGAGGATAAAACCATGTTATTTGTTAGGTGATTTATCTACCGCGGCTCTGTCGTCAATATGCTTGGTCATCGCGGAAATTAGGAGAAGAATATTGCATGCAAACAGGTGCAATTATGACATGTCGAGCTATTTAATGGCCAAGCTCTCTCTCTCTCTCGGTGTACCAGGCACCAGTCCTAACCATCTTGGTGGACATCGTGGAATCCTGAACTGTATGCAAACATCGGAGCAGTTAAGCGTGTCAGAATAGAGTGATAGCTAAGTCATATTGTCAGAAGGGATGAAAATAAAAGCTTCAGTACGAAAAGTCCTCGAACCCAATTTACGGCACAGGAAAAGAACAAAACAAGGTTTTCAGAAATCGTCAAAACTCGGAACGACGAATTTTGAAATTTGAAATTTTTTCTATGTCTGTAGTCGATGGAATGCGAATAGACATCGAAGTAATCAAGCTCAGTATGAAGCTGCTTGCGGCCAAATTTAAGGTTTACTCAGTAACTATCTAAAGTTAATCTTATTATGGATTAATTCCTTTGCGGATTAAATCGCTTAACTTTGCCGCCGTACTTACTTCTTTTGATCAACTCTCCAAGGCTTCGAATGTGTTATGGTACCCTGGGATTTTAAGCCGCCTTTTCCGCCTACCACTGGCAGCATAGCTGAATCTCCCAGCATCAAACGTTGATTATTGGAGTCACTAAAAGTAACGGGTTTAAATTTGATTTGAAAAATACCGTCTATTGGTGTTAATACCGCATCTACTTACTTGATAATGTGAGTTATAGCCAACTTTCTTAGACTACTACCCGCCGATCGTACTTTGGCCGTTTTATTCATTATCCTGACTGGTTTCTGTTTGCGAAATACCATCTTTGATTCCCAATACTCCGACATGGGTCTCTTGCAGCTCTCCATCGAGGGATCGTCCGTCTCCAGCTCGATGACAAACTGTTTCATAAAGGATTCGCGGACTTTGGGCAGAGTAAAATCATTAGGTATACGATGCAATATAGTCATTTGTGGCGATTGTGGAAATTTTTCAAATATCCTCAGGCGAAAGGGGAGAGTTTCCTTGATCTCTGCGCTTTGTTCCCTAAACTTGAGCTGTTTCAATTTCTTGATATCCTCATCCAGTTCTAAATTATCCAAAATAACCGCCACGAACAAACTCAGCACAATGAGGGTGACGAACAAGTGATAGAGTATAAAATAAATTGCCACCAGAGGCGTTAATGTTTTGCTTGTCCTTATCATGGTCTCATCCATAACTTCGACCCAAGCTTCTTGGGTTAGAATTTGGAACATAGACATAAATGCCTCGGGGAAGGATTCAAATTTTGTAAAATCACACAAGAAACAAAACAACTGCATTGAGATACTGGAACTGATGATGAGCAAGCAAACGGTGAACGTTATCAGTGAGCCGAGTTTTTTTCCAGGTCCAAAGATTTTATATACGAAACCCTCCAGCATGGGCGAGGCTTTTATAAGCCGGACAACGCGAAGGACCTTAAAGAAGAAAAGAGTAGTTTCAAAAGAATATTGAAAATTAACAAATATCATTGAGTAGCATATTAAGGATAACTAACACTCCTTGGGTATGAAACATATGAAATGCACCGGCATTCTATTTCTTGCAGAAATCACAATTTTTAAAAAAAGGAGTGATCTCTGTCTTGTAACTTTTTAATAATAATAATAATAATAATTTTATTGATTATGTGTTTGATCGAACATCTCTTCTCTATCACTTCTTCAGGTATTTCAAATATGAAATTGTAGCAGAGAGCTAAATCTAAATCTGGCGAACAAAGAATCCTTTCGTATCTACGTATTTCATGGAACGACTATCCAACGACAATAATACAATTTATCTTACAATATACATTCTGATAAACAAAGTATCGGGGATTGATCATTTAAGTAGCCCGATTAAAGTCTAAGTTGGATTTTTTTACTGCTAAGTTGGAGCAAATGAGGTCTATGCTGATGCGGAGTTTGATACAGAGTAAATAATTTGTCTGGAATTTCGGGTGGTTTCAGAGAATCGACCTTATCAAAAAGGCACGCACATGCGTAATACAGCGTATTCGAAAGCTGTGAATCGTCTGTATCAAAAGTGCGTTCACAAGCGATTGGGATATGATGGGAGATTTGCCTCGCCCTGGTCGGCAATCAATATTTTCAACTGAAGTTAATGCCAAAAAAATGGTGACTGAAAATTGCCATTTAGGTTTGAGAAAGATAGTCGCTAAAGTTTACACGATTTTTTGGGTATAAAACGTGTTGCCGCTCTACTAGTTCCAAAAGACCTGAATTTTCTTGAAAAACTCAATCTGGCAAAGATCGAATGGTAAATAAAGAATATTAATTGGACGTTGCGTGGCGTTTGAGAAAGCAAATTCTTTGGGAAAATAGCAGAAATGTAGAAAGAAAACTCTCATAAAGGTATCATTGTAAAAAAATTTCCTAAAAAAATTCAAAAAATATCATCAAGCAACCACAGTTTTCACCTGATATGGCTCCGACTGACTTTTTTCTCTATCCTAATTAGTGTTTCGAAGCACCTGAAGTTGATAGAAAAAATCTCATTGAGAACTGAAGTCTTTTCCGGAAAATGCGCTAGAAAAATGTTTTGATGACTACATTCTTCGTTGACACTGGTGTATTATAATATTAGGAAAAAGACCTACTTTGAAAGCGATACAATAAATTTAAATGAATAATAAATATAAGAAAATGTATACGAGTATATAAAGCAGTGCTCGATTTGACATCAAAGCCAGGTTCGAGAAAAATTTAGGTTTCTATGGATTTGAAATAGCTCGATATCTATTGAACCAGACCAAGCTCGGAAAATAGAATCGAATATACAGTTCAAATTTGTTTCAAATTAATTTACATTTCTCATATATACCAATATGGAATATTCTTCTGTGGTCAAATAAAAAGTTTCAAAATATTATTTTTCGCAACTCCCAAGAATGTGACGAGAAACAAAAATTTCGATTTTTTTTCGATTCCGCCGCTTTTATTCAATTTCTTATATACTACCTGTGACTTACTTGAAAGTACGTAAATCCAGAAAGATAAAATTGGGGCACAATGTGTATCGTGGTGCCTGCAGCCAGCAATAACTCAAACTTATGTATGGAATGCTTATAATATCCCCTCCAACCCAAGCAATAGATCTTAAACAAAGTCTCCAAATCCAGAAGGAATGTAAAAACCGCCTCGATATAATAATATTTTTCGTAGAAAACATGACGCGGACGACCATCATGTTGAAATGTCATGGTCGCCGTAACAATACCATTTGCCAAAATGATGGACATCACCAACATCCGGAAGTAGGGTGAGCGCAAAATGGCATGACACGTTTCGGGCGCCAAACCGCCATGTTTGCTGTCGTCTATAGTTACTAATCGCCAACCTTGATCGTTACCACTAAGAATCTGCGAAGCCGCTGTCTTTTGTATGTGGCCACGAGCGCCCCACATTTGTTGGAACTGTACACGAATCTCATTAAAAGTCTCCGTAATGACAGCAATGAAAACATTCTTGACCAACCAAGCCAAAAAGAATATCATAGTGCTGCAAAGTACAAATAGATTGAACAATGATAGTTTTGAGTTATTAGACTTCTTCTTCTTCTTCTTCCCGATGCTTACCTGAAATAAAAGGCAGCCCTCCAAGCTGGTAGTGAATCTATGGCCCGGTACATGATAAAGACCCAGCCTTCTTGTGATGCCGCCTGATAGACGGTAAATATACTGGTTGCAATATCCTCGAATCCATTGAAGCCTATAACATAACTACTTAGAAAATCCAGTTTCATGCACTTCATGCCCGGCGAACATTGATAACCCGAATCGGGATCCATGGAACAAAATGTGTCGGGTATAGCCAGTGAATTTAGTGTTAGAATCCTGTAATTTTCAAAATATTTATTGTGATTACACTAAAATGAAATTTTGTTAAGATTGAACATTTCAAAGCATTAACTAGCCATTTAAGTGTTTTTTTTTTCTTTTTGTAATCCCTAAAAAGCGACCAAAGGGACCATCTACAATTTGAAATAGACACATTTCAAGTTTTACGAAAATAATTTTTATGAAATTTGACTGAAGATGATAATGCCAAAAAGTGACACAGTTTTTATTTTTTATTCAGTTTACACAGTTTATTATTTATTATTTTTTATTCGAGTTCTTAAATTTAGTTAACTTAGTTAGTTAACTTTAGTTAACTAGCCTGTAGACAAAAAATTTTTCTATACAGCAATCAGTTTTCTGGGAATTTTACTTTGCTCAAGTTACCCAACTGATAATCGAAACAATATTATATCGCTAACTAAGTTAGCGATCTATCTATTGCTATCTATCTATATCTGCTATTGCCTAAATCAATTGAGATATTTCTTACGGGAAGCTAATGAATGACTGTCATATGGGTCCCCTTCATTGAAATCTTCCGACTATTCAAAACTCAAATATTCAACCGACTCAAATTTTTAAATATCACCTTCTCTCATCCAAACATTTAATCAACTTACGGTCGATCATATTCGTCGTATTCACTGTTATTCATAACGCAATGATTTTTTAATTCGCCAAAGAACTGAACACCCATCAGTCCGTATAATGACATAAAGAATAGGAAGAACAGCGTGACGTTGTAGATCTGTTGACTCGATCGCCTGGAAATTTAAAATTCCGTTAATACCGGCCACAAAAGAGAAATGCGTATGACGTTTTTCAACAACTTACTTAAATATTTGATTAATACGACTCTTTGGCATTGAAAATTTCAGAAAGACTCTCAGGAAGCGTATCATGATTAGAGGACGTGGTGCTCTCATTATCGATAAGGAAGAAAATCTTAAGGAATAAAATGCGTTCAATACAAATTATATTTGATACAATGCATTTGGTAGATTTATACGCTATACTTACTTTGGCACTATTTCAAGTATTTCAAAAATTTGTAAGATTATGGAAATCCATAAAAATGATACCATAGAAAAATCAAATTGGCACCAATGATCCTTTAAATATGGCACTTCACCCTATATTTTATGGATGCAATAAAATGGATATTTGGGATAGTTTGGGAATAGTTCATAACTATTTCTATACTAAAACTAAAACTAAAACTAAAACTAAAATGGAAATGCACTCAACAAAATATGATCTTAACAGAAATCAAAATAGTGAAACAATCTATGATGGCCATAATTTGAGAACTGAATGTAAATGATTTTTGCTAAATGTAGATTGCGTTCGTTTTTGTGTTCAATATGCTCGATTATACTTTTCAAAAAAAAATTCTAATCGTTTCTGAAAAATCTTTTTGCTACGGAAAATCTACGTAGTTTTGCACAGAAGGGGAATGGAAGAGAGTGAAGAAATAATTGAGTCAATTATTTATATAAACTGGTGTTGGAAGCCTGAACAAAAGCGTCCAGAAAGGATATCAATCATTAAATTTTCATCGTTTTCTATGAAATACAGAAAATACAGAAATTTCAGTCAGGTGAACTGACCTACATATACCTTCATCAAACATCTCTTTGTAACGCCGGCAAAAATACTGCGAATTAAAGAATAATAAAAACAAATTCAAATTTTATTTTTCACAAGTCCTCCATTTAGAAAATGTAGAAGAAACACCGATGTTTGCTAATTCGGCCAATTTTCATGTGTGGTAAAGGACGTGGAATTGAAATCTATTTCCATTTGCAGTACAAAATGCCTAATGCGAGTTCAGTTATAATGAATATAATGCAATTGAATGACAAATATGATACCACGAAGGGCATGGTCATTCAATTTATTATTATTATTATTTTTTTTTTTTTTTTTTTTGTTAATGCAATTTGTTTTTATTCAGGACTGCAATTTTAAGCCTTTAGGCATAAAATTTAATTAAATTAAAATACTACAACATATCTTCTCCATAATTCGATAACAATAGCAAAAAATATGATTTACAATGACAGTCTATTTCACTTGTATGTATGTTTTTCGTGCTAATATACGGAATTATAACTTTAATTGGAATTTACAACTACTCCATAATTTCGTCGTCGATTTTTTTTTTTCACTTACTGCCCAGTATTATTACTCAAGATAATTAATGAGATTTTTAGTAACCTTAGGCTATCAGTTAAGGCTTATTAATGCGATGGAAAATCAAATTTCGATAACCGGTCAATTTGTGTGGCAAGTTCCAGAAAGTGTGGCAACGTCGCTCATTTTGGTTCTCGGAACTGAGATTGCCAAATGCATGATTTATAGTAAAAATCGATTGGAAGATGTGGATGTAAGAATATATGGGTTAAGTCGGTCATTTGTTTGGGAGGTACCAGAAGAAGCGTGGTTACCTAACCGATATTTATTTAATATTGTAGAAAATTGCAAAACAATGTAATGGATAATAGTATAGGCTACTACGTCCGACTAATTCGAAAAATCGTCATTTTTGTATGGGAGGTACTAGAATGAGTGTGGCAATGTGCTCCATTTTCATTTTAAAGTTCTACTTTGGCAGTTATCATGGCAGGTATCAAATGCTATGTACCTTCATTCAATAGATTTATGCTCTACTCTCAGTCTGACGTTATATGGTTCTGTAAGATTTTAATGACAAATTGGAAAGGAAATTGTTCTTAGTCCAACAATGGCAGAATTCAGCTAGTTGTCATCCACTGTAATGGATTTAGACGGAATAGATTTAGCCCGGCGAAAACAAAATAGTAAATGGAAACAGATTTCAGCACGATTTCCTTAAGGAAAGCTGCATATCTCCCAAAAAGTCGCAGCCTACTTCAATAAACTCCCTCACCTTTCCGTCGACTATAAAGTTGCTATCGGCCGTCTGATATGGCAAAAACTGTAAGAAACCATAGCTGAGTTAGGTATTTGTATGCAGCTTATTTGTCTCTGTAAGATGTAAGTAATTAGCCATTTTACATATACATCAAATATGTCTTTAGATGGGACGACAGTCTATCGTCCGACTTCTTCAGTACATTGTTAGAGATAGTTGTGGGAAAAACTCCAATCCCATGTTATATGCTTAAAAAAAAACCTTATGCTACTACCATATGTGAATGATATAGATACCATTGGAATAAAATTATTAGGTGTTGCTGCAGTCTTCCCAAGTATTGAGAAGGTTTTAGAAGGTTTAGGGAAGGTCTGGTGGTAACAAAGATATTCGTTTTGACAAACAGAGTCTACTCGTTTGGTACGCTATGCGGTAACAACTATAACTTTGGTGTGGTGGATTCCATGGCTGAGATATACATATATATGTAAATGCCAGACATTGGTGTTGCTTGCCTTGCTATATAGCCCAAAAACTTACGTTTTTGATCGATTAAGTTCTGGAAATCTTCGAGAGAAAAGTACCTCGAAAAATGTATGACCCAATTTTTGTTAAAGAAGATAATCGGTGTCGTAGGAACCATAAGCTGCGTGAGCCGTATAACGACATCGACGTAGCGCATCATTATATAGCGTTTGCTTTGGCTGGACAACGCAATTAAGAATCCTTAATTATGACACAATCGGATGAATCCGTTATAGGAGCCTTCGCAAGGGAAATGTTCCATAAAATGCATGTTCGTTGTTAGAGAATACTGTTTCCGTATAAATCATGAGCTATGTACACACATTGACCATATCGGTGGGAACAGGATGACGGATACTTCAATTTGTACATTTCGATTCTTTTCCCGTATATGTTATGTCTTGCCGTTATTTGCAGTTGAGGATCTACAGATTTCCAATCAGTCCTCACTTTCGCACAAATTAATTACATCATCAAACCATCATTGACAGCCGTGCGAACAATTTAGTTTTCGTTAAAAATTTCGATTGGCCTTGTGTCACAAATAAGTAATTATTTTCTTCTTAAACTCTAGACATAATGATCTGATTTTTAATTATTTCACAAGTAGACTTCAAATAAGCCGTAAAACCCACGACGACTTTCAAAATGTGTATTAAATTGCAGTTAGATTCAAAATTTTGAAAGACGTCGTGCGTTGTGCTCTTATTCGAATTGAACCATAGTATATTTATTTTGCTCTGCACCATGGCTGGACAATAAAATGGCTGCACTCCTGTAAAAATTCTAAATTCTTGACATCCAAGTTGCTAAAGAGAATCGCAAAACTTTTTCCTTCCCTCATTAAATCTAGAATTTGAATTGGAAAATCTGAGTGCAAATCTATGTTGTCTTATCTACAAATTAGTGTCTAGAGTTTTAGTCAACATCTTTTACATGTCAACTTCAGTGAGTGCATATCCATTCCAATGACATTTTCATAATCTAACCTACATAGCATGTAGTTGGTTCATTTCTACTTACGTGTAATACGCCGCGTATGTGCATTTTGGCTATCATTTCAGCGGTAAATAGTAGCGTTACCGCTATGTCCGATACGAATGTTATATACTGCAGGGGTGGATGTCGTTCGAAAGTTTTCGGAGTATTCAATGAGACTGAGGCCAAGGCTACTAAAGCGCATAGGCGCATTAGGCGCCTAACCCACAGTTTATTCACCCATTCAATATCGGCACTTTCGTTAAGCGACTCCTCGGGACCATAATCGGCTAAAAATGGTTCGCCGCCCTTAAGACTCTGCTTACGACCGAGCATTTTATTTCCAATACCGGTGGCAATGCCAAGTCCTATTGGCGGCACCCCAGTAATGGCAGCACTACTGGGGCCCATTGTGCTACTAATACCGCCACAAATGCCCATACCGACGCCACTCAGACCGGCGGTTGAGGCAATGCCAGCGGTGTTGCCACCACCTGCTGCCGCTGATGCACTGCCCAATTGGCCTGCACTGACACCAGCCCCATTATTGTGGGTGGCCACACCGGCAGGGCCACTGGTGCCACCTTGTCCCGGATTTGTGGTGTTGTGAACAGTATAATTGCTACTTATGGCAACAGTGGCCGATGTTCCCAGCATGGGTCCCATGTTGGGCATACGTAGGCCACTACTGCCACTGCCACTTCCGCTGCCCGAATTTAAAACAGTTGGACTATTAATGCAACTGGTGCCCTCAAAGCCATAGCCAGCGATGGCCTGCTGGGGCTGTGGATATGGTCCCTTGGGACTGTCCGTGTGGTTAAAGGTGAAATGTTGAGCCTGATTGGATTGAAGCGGTGGCTGATTGCGAAAGTGCTGCTGCAAAATATTACTGCTTGCGCTGTGACTAATGCCAGGACTAATGGACGAATAACTAGCACTACAATTAATGGGTGCTAAATTCGTGGCAGATAGCGTTTTACTACGAGCTCCTCCTAAGCGACGTATACGCAATTGTTCACTCATCCAAAACAGGGTCTGATGCCTTCATCATAAATAAAGTAGTGAGTGATATTCATCAACAACGTGCATATAAATCTGGAAAAACGCTGAAAAATGATGTTAGTAAATGAAGCAATATTAGAATTTTTTTTTTTTCAAATAACAGTTGGCGACTCTAGATAATAACCGGCATCTCATAAAAATAAACAACATTGACATTGAAATAAGAATGTTTACGAATGTCAGCTGTTTTGCATAACACTTGCATTTGTTTACATTTCTGCTCGTATAACAGTTACCGGTAAAATTCAAACGCAACAAGTAGCTAAACAGGGGTTTACCTGTTGCAGCCGGCAATCAGCTGCTCGCACAACTGTTGTTGTACCGGCATCAGCTGTGCGGACAGTTGGTGTTGTATAACAGTTAACAAATTTCCCCTATTGTAGGGGTAAACATTTTTCACCCCTTCATTGGAGTGTATAACAGTTAGAAATTTTTCACTGAATACATAAAAAATTGCAAATTCTTGCAAATGTTAACTAGAATTACTAAAATTTTACATTTTTACGATTTAAATGTAATGAAATTCATAATACACCATACACAATACAGCAAGTTATGAAATTTGTTTCAAAATTATCCAACATTTTTTGATTCATCAGTTTTTTGTTTAGTTAACACAGTTTTTTAACACTACAGAATTCATAACATTTTTAACAATTTCACTTGTATTTAAGAAAGACTTTTTGCTATTTAGTTCACTTTAATATTAATTAAGTCTAATACAACTTTCTTTAAATTTTAATGTTAAAATTTATGGAAATACCTACATTGTGCTCAAAATGCTACTACCACCGTTGGTGTCTAAAGACGACTAACTTCTTCCCCTGATATAACACTTAACCTGAATATCAAAAGGATGTAATTAACCCTTTAGGAGCTCTCATGCGTCCTTCAACGCCATTTAAGAAAGTCTCTATTATGGCACTACAGGTGTAAGTATTAGACTTTTGTAGACCATTTTTAAATGCTTTAGTTCTTCTTAAAATCATAATTTGTCAAAATTAGCCTCTTATAGTTGAGACCGGATTTAAACGGGTTAATAGCCCGTTATACACGCAGTGTTGTATTATCGCACATGCGCATAGGTATTTCCGTTGAAATGCTTGTGCCTATCGATAAATTGTTTATCGGTATGTGTATTATAATTCGCAGTCTATATTAACGGATAAATCTGACAAATTCAAATAAATTGGTACATATTTACGAAAATTTATCTATTTTTAACGAGAAATTTTATACAAATTTTCAAAATATAATGTCAAATTAAATATAGAATATTTAATGAAACGAAGAATTTTGGAATAAACTGTAAACGACAAATTAAGATTAACCACGATTAACATGTTGTGAATAGAGAATGCATCCCGAGATTTGTCTGACAGGAATTACCGAAAAATTTTGCTGTTTGCACTTCCCATTTTTCCGAGAATTTCGTCGAAAAATGTCGGTAAATTTTTCAAGTCAAAAACAAGGAACTTACTTAATAAAAATAAACATGTGTATGTGATTAAAGCACTTGCATGTATTTTTAGAAATTTAGAATTATCGGACGAAAATGCGATAACGCTGCAGTCTCCTGAAATATGCCATATTTTAGTGTTGAATGAAAATAGTGTTTATAGACATAATGCTGAAACAGCCAATCGCGCGCAATTTTGGTTTCGTCGATTCCATTTCGGTTATTTTCATGTCAGAGGTATAAAATAATGGAAATTAATAAGTCCGACCGTCGTGCATTGTTTCGTTAGCCCAGAAGCCAAATATTTCACAAAAAATCGTTTGGAACCACTTGAATAAGGCAGGATACAAAAGGTAGCTCGATCTTTGAGTGCTAGACGAGTTAACACAAAAAAGCTCATGGTGTTGGGTGCTAAACGAGTTACTCGTATTGTATTTCATATTTTATATTGTATACCACTTAAAAATTGTACCACGCTAGTATTCGATGTATTTAGTTTAAATTGATTGAAGTTGAGAGTTTAATATGACATTAAACTATTAAAAACGTAAATTACATATAGATCCCCCGCATTATTTCTGAGATAAATATTAAGGAAGAGATTGAAAAAATGCAATGAAACCAGTACAGAAATTTTAGTCAGCTGATTTACATCTATGTATATTGAGGCAGCATCCTTTTCCGTTGGTGCAATGGTAAATCATTATGTTCTTATAAAAAAAATGCTCTGAACTAATGCGCAATACTACAGCTAGTACAATTGAATATGGGTTATGTATATATATGAGTTATATATATGATGTATATGGGTTAAATTAGGTATGGGAGGGAATAGAATCGACTAGGCTATCTGGACAAGTTGTTTATATTTTACCAAGCATTATATTAAACGCTATTGACGACAATATAATTTTATTTGTAAGATTCTACTTTATCGAATCCTTAACACACATCAAATTTGATAGAATTTAATGAACCAGATAGAAGATATGAACATACGATTTTGGATTTTTTTTTTTTTTTTTTTTTTTTTTTGAAGGGTGGGGTAAGCCGATTTTTTCAAATTTCACCAAGGATTATAAATCAAAATAATGGACAGAAATTCTGGTCGCTGCAGTCCATGAATAATGAACTACAGGGTAAAATTCCGGATAATTGGTCAATTTGTATAAGACGTATCGGAAGGAGCGGGCTGGTATAGCCCATCTACAATCCCCGGCTACGATCTAACAAAATATTGATCTGTGCAAAGTTTTAAGAAGAAGAAGTTATCGTATTCATCAGTCAGCCAGCCAAACAGACGGACATCGACCAATCGATTTAAAAAGTCACGAGGGTAATACCAGAACAAATCCGGCGTAGCGTGGGTAAGAAATTTAAGGCAAATTTAATAGTTTAAGCAAAATTGAATTCAAAGAGAAAGTATCTTAGAAGGCACTTCTCATATGAAGTAGTATTTTGGAAACACTTGAAAAAAAGTGTTTTTCGCTTAATGTCATGGAGGTTGCTTTTCATATGAATAAGGGTTTTGGAAGATAGTTTTTGATAAAGAAACTTTAAAAATACACTTTTCTTAATAAGAAATATCACCCCTCTAAACTTTATTCTTGATAGGTATAGACCATGACATTTTTCTTATTGAATAGTATCGTCCACAACAGTTTTCTGTATGAAAAGTGTTTTTACACCCATCGTTTCTTTATGAAAGATATGTTTGATGGCACTTTTTTATGTGAATTGTTTTCGTGATGCTTTTCTATGTAAAAAAATGTCTTACATGTCACTTTGCCTTTTATGACGTTTTTCTATTTGAAGAGTGTCTTCCATTGCCCTTTCTATAAGAAGAGTGTGCTTGACACTTCATATAGTATCTTCCCTGACCTACATACATATTTCTATATGAAATTTTGTCTTTCACGACATGTTACGCCAAAGGTGTCTTTTATGACAATTTCTATATGAGAAGTATACCCCTTGACATTTTTTTACATTTACAAAAGTTTCTTGGAATGCATATTCCATATGAATGTCTCTTAGAAGACTCTTTTTGCGTAGTTGACCCTTTTCGCTGACGAAATTATTTTCCAAGATTATTTTCTGAGTCAAAAATGCTTTCCCACACATTTTGGAAAAAGATTTTGATACAGAAAAGGAAATAATTGTTTCACTTAATTCCAGATACACAAAATCGCACTTATACAGAAAATTTAACATTATAGACTTTGGATGATGTTCCTGAAATACAAAATTTATAAAATTTCTTCATATATTCTTTAACAATACTAATACGTAATAACAAACATCATTTCAAAACAGAAAGGGATTGGTTGTTAGTTACTAATAAATGGTTGTTTTACATAAATTGTTATTGAATTATCGATATCAATTACGCTCTTAGTTAAGCTGCATATGTGTATATTAGCAAATATCAACTAAATCTTATTAACTACGCTTTAGTTAGAGGTATATTAGCTAAGCAATAGTTGAAATTGTAGTTCATACGAGCATAAACTTCGGTGTGTGTTTCGTTAGATTTCCGTTAAAACTTCTTCCGAACGCTTTTTTCACAGTGTTTGCCGGCGATGTTGAATTCGAGAAACAAACGAATGCATATTTATCAAATACCAACCACTACGTTGCGCAGGTCTGAGAAAATTGATAATAATAACGAACACACGGCAGCAGAATAGCGAAAACGAAAGAGAGCCATGAAAACAAATCAGTCTAAAAACATTTTCCTAAAGTGTAACAGTGTCTTCTATCTATCGGCAAGCAAGAACTTTTGTTCAATATAATTTGACTATTGAAAGACAAAACAAACAAACCTCAGTGATAATACAAAAACAAAATAATGCTTTAGATTTGTTTTCTCTAGAACGTTACAAAAAAGCAATACTGCAATTGTAAAACAATTGTAGAACAATAAAATTTATTAGATTAAAACGTATACTGAATTGGCAAACAAAATGGGTAATAAGTCAAGCAATGTCATCTCATATCCGCAACATGACGATCCGGCCTATAAAAAGTGCCAAGAGTTGAAGGTAACCTACCGAACACCGAAATTAAACTTCAGCAAAGGAGATGCAAGTTAATGAAATGCTCTGTAATTTCCTTCCTATAGATGGAACGCTGGATACAGATGCACTATCAAATCAAGGAACGAGAAGAAGCCATAGAGATTGCTCGCAATCGTGAGTTGTTCTATTGGGTCGGCGGTTTCTACTTGACCTCATTGTTCGGGTGCTTCTCGTTTTACCAACGCACCCGGCGTCCAATAACACTAGTGCCAATGGTGCCTCTATCTTTTGTGATGGGTTATTACGCCGACTTAGCCTATGGCAGTAAAGTACATCGTATAAAAGGTGATTACTAACTATTACTACCACCCAGAAGGTGTATAAAACACCCTCCTAGACAACACCTAAAATCAAAGCAACCATAATTCCTCATCTAACAATTCCATTTCTTTTTTGGCACTGACACATTTTTATCGGTTTATTTGTTTTTATCATTTTATATGTGAAGTTGATGGTCATTATTATGTAAACACGAACAGATTCAATAGTTAAATGTATATGTATGTACGCATGTATCCATTTCGAAACGGGGATCTCTTATAAACCTGCCAAAGTTATGCTTTTGTGCAGGGAAATAATTTGGAATACTTTAAGAATAGTAGAATGGGGTAATTTGACAAACACTTATAGCCCATTCAGACTACCAGCAACGTTAAATAATTTCGCTTGTTTCTATATTTCGATTCATTTGACAACAAATTATTGTAGGTAAAGTCAGCTGTTAAACAGGTCGACGTCGCATAACATGAGAAATTACTTAGATGCCAACTTCACAAATCAGAAAATGCCTAAAACGACTCCAAAAGTCAATTTTTCGGCAGAAAATTTCTTTTTTGTTTTCTTCTAGTAAGTAGAAGGAAGTTGAAATAAACATTTTGCACAAAAAAACTTATTTGGTGCTTAATTAAAGTATACAACAGAACTAATTGTTTACAGCGATTGAATGTTGTACACCATACAGTAGGTCCTAATATTTTTCGACAAATAATCTTTCCATTTTTCCAGGAGTATAATAGATGTGCAAAATTGCAAAATTGTATCTTTTGGTATTACAATGTAATTTCACAAGTATAAAAATACATTGTCGAACATACATATTATATTCTTGCGATAGCTTCTTTTATTATTGTATTTTGTAACATAAAACCTACAAGGCCAATAATACTTCAATACTTTAGTAGATTACATATCAAACCTAATTGAACAAGTTCAGCAGTACAGCAAGAGGAGAACTGAAAGTTGAAGTACAATGAATTTCAAAAATCATCATCTGTTTTCTGTCTTATTCATATCCTCTCATTGAGGTCCTTGCAAGCCTTTACCACACATTAATTCCATACCATACTTCAAACAACCCTGTATTAGCTTCAAATGTTAGCATGCAGAGTTCGGAAAAGGGATTACACTTGAGGTCAATATCAGATTATAATATGGAAATTAATTTAAACCGTTAATTTTTCAGTTTAAAACTTTGTGTAAAGTAATGCATTACATTTTTGGTGGAGGCGTAAATAATAAATTACTGGCCTTTTTATTCAAAACTTATTCGCAGGAATTCAGCTAAATTTTGAGCTGACAAAATTGTTTGAAAAATTCAATTTTCAGAAAATCTAGGGATCGGAGAAAAGTCAAAAAATCGGTAAACCAATTTTCGGCATCTATTTCTGATTGTCCGAGTTAACTTCCATTGTTCATTTCGAAAGCATTATCTTGTGACTTTTTTACATTCGAAAGAATCATTCATTTTTTACATCGGTGCATTTGATACACTTTGCTTTCCTACATATCGCACATCCCTGAAAAATTTTTACGCCCTACACCTAATTATTTTTTATGTCCTTTTGCGTTTCATTGGTTATTCGCTTTAATTGCAGTTACTATTTTTTCAGATATGACTGTAACGAAAATCGTTACCGATTTGGGTTTATTAGGACCACTTCTAGGTGTACCACCTGTGAAATGATTGATTAGCCCCATCTTTTGTTTTCCTGTAGCAACTTTATAATTTCAACTTTATGATTTTTCATATGGTCAAATCCATACGACATCATTCTAATTCTTAGAATATACTACAGCACGTGGGTTTTCCAACATCTGATGCTATTCAAAATGAAATCTGATTGTGTTCTGCTATGTTTTGTACATTTTATTTTCAGCTGAGGCCAATATGATTATGGAACATGAGCCCGAACTTTTGCATTGGCCAGGTGGTCTGCCAACTGTGGCCACAATAGATGAAGGCCGCTTCGAAGCCGAAATGGAGAAGAAAATGCATCCACACCACTCATAGGCCCGTGTCGAATACGCTTTTAGTCCGTTCAGATATAAAAACATAACCCCAATGGCTCAAATGTGTTTCACATCAAGTGATGACGATTCTAACAAAAGTAACAAAGACAAATATTTGATGATATTATTAAATACTATAGATACTTAAGACAATACCTACACCTATATATAAATATATATATTTATTACGTAGATTATTCCGTTTTTCCCCGCAATTATTCATGCTATCTCTTTATAGATATTGTAAATTTGCCCGCGCGCGTGCGCAATTTTTTTAAAGACATTTTGAATGTTTACTTATGTAAAAGTGTATACTTGTACCGTTGGATCTAATATATATACTTATTTCGATTTGTCGTGTCTTGATGTAATTTTATTAAAATATTGTAAAACGTTATTTATTTATTATTAAATTGTTTCTTCCCCTACTTTTTAAATGCTCTGTATTTGCGCGTATTAAATAGCTATGTGAATATAATGAACAATTTACTAACTGCACTAGAAATTCCAGAATTTCGAGTATTATTGTTTCCGAGTGAAAACTAGGTAACACTAATTAAAAAGTGACGTTCCAAAGAAATCGAATTGTACTAGTATGTCCGAAACATATAACCAATTTTCAATTTAAATTATGAGGGTGTATTGAATCTTAGAAATATATATTTTTGTAGGTTGGTCACACTGTGGTAACTATATTTAGTTTTATTCGACCCAAAAAGTGATTTCTACAATTTTTAGTTGAATTAATTTGATTTACGAAATGTAATTTTCGTTGCGGTAGGAAGTGTTCACAAGTCCATCCCATCCCATCCATCACAAATTAAACACACGGGGTACGAAAAATCTCGCAAAGAAAACTAACCAACCAGAATTTTCTACACAAATTTACGTGAAATTTCGTATCAAATATCTCCCTTAATTGTGGAAAACCTATCTCTGATTTTTTGACTATTTTTCATAACTTGTTTAGAGGCGGCATTTTAAAATGCAAAATGGTCCAAAAGTACAATATTAAAAATAGCCTATTTTCGTAGGGCAGTAGTACTATTATCAACTCAAACATCCAACTGTATTCGATCTTCATATAAACCTGTGATCGCAAGGTGAATTTTGTTTGTTAATTATACACTTTAGAGTAATTCTTGGTTTTGTATAATATACATTACAATATTAATTTGTTCAAAAAATAGAAGAATTAAAAGTAAAAATATTTTTTTAATGAATTTCATCTATGACGATTGCTTTGTCGGCATCCTTTTTTATGTAGTTAAAAACTTATATTAAAAACAGCATCATTTTACATTTTCAAACATAAGTCGTGAGATTTTTTCTTCTTTTTTTTTTTTTTTTTTTTTGTCTGCGAAGCTTACTTTAGTATTGCGTTTCTATCCAGCTTTGTGAGGGGGAAGAATTTCATCAAAGTTTGAACTTCATCCTGTTGATTTACTGTGCTAAAGAAGCAAAAATAAACATAACTCATGAGTCTGGTAATTTGTTGAAAAAGTGTGCCTTAGCAGCAGTCACTTTCCATAATAGAATGATTTCCCAAAAAAAAAAATTGAAGCCATATAATTTTGAAAAAGGCGTGAAGTAACGAGTCTAATATATAAAAGAATGAAAAAGTTAATACATGAAAAGACCCTTACGAGTAACATAAGTACATTGCCTGCAAGACAAAATTGCAGCGGCTGATATTTTGCTATCTTGCAAGCAATGAAATTTGTAACGAATGTGTTAGCACAAACATTCATCAAGGGTTCTTGTAACAATCAATGCATATACTCTCGCTATGAATTCAACGATTCAATGAACGTTTTTGTTGAAATAATTTCACATTGAAACACAACTACTTTATCTTGACAATATTTATTGGAATAGTGAAAGAATACAATTGGTTTTATTTTAAGAACACAAGCTATTTTACGATAAAATTTAATCTTTTTTGGGTTGGGCCAATATTTATTTCAAAACATTGCTGAATTGGGTGAGAAATCATACAATCATAAACAAACAATTGGTTTTGGATGATTTTTTATTTATATATTTTTTTTAATAACTTGATCGATTTTTCATAATATAGGGTGATTTTTAAACATATAATATAGGCTGATTAAAGTTTTTCAGGTTGGCAGCACTGGCTGGTAATGGCGTCCAAGCGTCATCTGTCAAACTGAAAAGTGTACAGTATACTCTGCCATTTCATCATGAAAAGCAACGATTGGAAATCGTTGAAATTTATTATCAAAATTCGTGCTCTGTGACAAATGTGCGTCGCTTGATACGACCATTTTATGGTCGTCATAATCGACCTGCTGAATCAACAATTCGTGCTGTTATTCCTAAATTTTGCACCAAATTTACTTTGTTGGATATTAAACCATCGATTCGCATGCGTAGAGTGCGTACCGAAGAAAACATTGCAGCCGTAGCGACCAGTGTTAATGACGATCGTGAAAAGTCCAACCAAAAGGATTTTTTCTGCGCCGCAGCAGCAGCTTATATCTCGATTTGGCCCTGCGAGTTGGCCCCCAAGATCTTGCGATTTAACGCCTCTTGATTATTTCTTGTGGGGTTATGTCAAGTCGTTAGTTTATGTGGACAAGCCGAATGGACATTTTGAGACGAAGTTGCGGACAACATTTACATGAAATTATGTTTAAAAATTAAATGGCAAAGACCAATTTATCGATTCCAATAAAAAAATGTAATATATGATGCAAATTTGAGTGTTTTATTCGATATTTAAAAAAACTACGATTAAAAAATCACCCTATATTTTCTATATTAATTTTCTTTGGCGATATTTCGCGAAACAGTAAGTCAGTTCAACAAGATATGGAATACAAATATTCATAAAAAATGCTGCGCAGTAAGGAAGCCCCCGACGAAAATTCGTAGTTGCGTAGACAAGCAAAAATTAAATTTTTATTTACTTTTCTAATTATTTGCAAATAAGTTTTTTGGTTATAAATGATCACGTCTTTAATAAGCATTTTAAATATCTATATATTTGCGCCTCTAAATTTAGTTGTCAAACTATGGAAATAAAAACTGAAAATATCAAAAATGAAAGAGATTGGAAGAAAAGTGGTAAAAACGCAATAAGATAAATAGTCACTCCAAGGATTTGGTAAGCCATTTGAAATACATTCACGGATTTCAAAAGATAGGTGTGTAAAAGTGTTGTGCACTGTCCGATTTGACGATCCTCCAGATATTGTCGATGTTTAGACCTCCACAAAGTAGTCAGTGGCGCTAGTACCTCCCAAATAGATTTAAATGTATACTTTTGGGAAGAACAGTAATGTATGTAAGTTAAACAATCAATGGTAAATAAAACCGACGGCGGACCTCATCCATTTCACATACATATGTGCTTTGGTATGATTTGAGAGCAGTAACGATGTCGTATTTTTCCATTAATCATGTACTCCCCTGGTTGAAAAGTTTTCCTACCTAAATAAGGAATGCATTAAATCCTCGACTGTGGTATGCTTTGAGAGCAGCAACAGTATTACATTTTTCCATTATTCACGTGTTCCCCTGACGGAAGAGTTTTCCCATCCTAATAATCTAACTGTATGAATTCTTGTCTGTGGTACTATGTTCTTTTCACAAGGAAAAAAAAACCATGACACAGCGTTTGTTCGTGTTTTTCTTGCATTGAAATCGGAACAGGTGATGTTTTTACGTCATAATATGTTCGATGATATATTTTTAGAATTTTTAAGCTGCATCTTTCTTTATGGCTATTAATTTTTTCAGTTTACATATATATTATCGAACGTATTGCGACGAAAAAATTTACATTATTCCGCTTCAGTGTTGAAAATAAAAAAAGAGGTTGGCGTGTCGCATAAAAAAAGTTTCACATGCAAAAATATAGCACTGTTTTGTTGAACAAATGTAGCTTTAAATTCCGCTACCGTTTTTTTTATATGAAGTTTAACCGTGAAAATTCAGCATAGTACCAGCCTTTGTTCATCGTAATACGTTTGATAATGCATTTGTAATCAATGAAACGAAATTGAAATGCAAAAAACAAAATTTTACAATTTTGCAAATATATTATCTATATATTATTACGTAAAAATATAGGTTGTTTCAATTTTGGTGTTTTAAATCATTGTAAGAAAAGCTGGGATTGCCTCTAAGTTTTTTCAAGAGCAAGTAATGTCTCGTGAGGAAAACTTAATATCTGCTAATATTTTCCATTGCATTTCAAAAACTTGCTATTATGTCGCGATGCTCTTCCAAAAACTTTAAAATTGTATTCTATTTAAGGTTTCAAACACATATTTGTGTATGAAAAGCATGATATCCACATATGAGAAATTCATATTAAATCACTTTTTTATATGAGAAGTGATTGTGAAGATACTTTTCTATATGAAAGGTGCACGCGAAGACAAGTTTCTTTATGAAAAGTACAAATAAAGATATTTTTCAATATAAATAATTATATGAAGACACTTTTCAAAATGAACGGTTCCTATGAGTACACACATTTCTACGAACACACATTTCAGTTTGTTACTTAACAATAATAATGCCTATGAGTATCTTTCAAAATGCTTTCCTATATGCAAACTGTCTTTGAAAAATGTCGAAGAAATCACTTTTCTATAACGAAAACATGCCGATATCAGCCGATAAACTCGCGACTGTTAACAAAATAAGTCGGCAGCAGAGACGAGTCCCTCAATTTTTATGGTCGGCTCGGAAATCTGTCGCATAGCCGATGGTTGGCAATTCATTGAGTTCGTTTTGACATTTATCACTGTTTCTCATCTTACATCACACTTCTCTCAATACGTATGTGGACGAATGACATAACAAAGAGAAATATAAGAAAATTCTTCGTCTTTTTCTGTGGGACATATTTTGCCCTCTTTCCCTTTGCACTCGTTTCGTGCGTTGATAATTTTTTTCAACTTGTCGTCGGTCGCAGTTTTATATTATTATTTTCATTTAGAAAAAGTTCACACGAGAACCGCAATTGCAAAATACAAATTGCATTTTATCCCCGAAAGCAAAGTGTGAAAACTCGTTTGGAAATCGCAGAAATCAGTGAAAACATCAAATTGTGATTATTCGAAGAAGAAATCGTGCAAGGCAAAAAAAAAACTAAGAAACGCTGGCAAGCAAATACTAGATAGGCAATCAAATTAGATAAAAGAACAAAACAAACGCCAGAAAAAAGTTAAAAATCTTGTGGCGAGCGGGCCAAAATTGCCTGTGCGAAAATAACACGGAAAAAATAACAAAATAGGCAAATTAGCAACCCAACAAGCAAGGAAATTTTTCCTACACAGGGGAAAAATAATACGGCTGGTGCTGTACTAATTGCTTATTGGGCCAATTCGGAAGACTTCCGGGCTTGCAAAAGTAAGAGGCATTGTGGAGCAGGAAAGAGTCGAAACAAAGTAAAACGTCTTGGATTACTAAACCACCACTGCAGTGCTGATTGTTATTGTTACTCTATTATTGCTGCTGTTGCACTCCCCCTCGCCCATTCTTAAACGCTTGGCAGGCAATCATCATCGTTGTAGTCGTCAATAATAATTAAAAATGGCTGCGGTTAACGATTGCTTCAGTATTGGATCAACAGTAATGTGCACGACCTGCTTCAATGAGGAATTCGAAGGAGAAGTTCTTGCATTTGATCATAATACAAAGATGCTCATCTTAAGTATCCTTTTCAAAAAAAAAAAAAAAAAAAAAAAACACACACACACACACAAGAAGTCAAAGGCAAATATGTAAAGTATGTAGTAATCATAGGGCCTCTAGCCCACCATCCTGCTAGTAAATTTATTGGGGAAAATTGCATCTTTATTGTAAGCAAAGAGATGTCGATGGTTTCCGAAATTACACAAATAGTCGATCGATAATCGTGAACTTTTAACAAACCTACTGTTTACGTCCTAGAGTGACACTTTGTGTTAGAAAATTCTTCATAAGTACAATATTTTAGTTGATGAACTAATTCTGGCTAAAGTAGATTTTGATCTTCCCTGCTTTAGCCTGGTCTATAGGATTATGGAACTTACAAACATCTGGCCACACTGGCCTATTGAGGAGAAAGTTGTGAACTTTTGTTTTTCGTTTTCCTTTTTTTCTGTGAAAACAATTACGTTATGATAATGAAGAAAACATTATCATGTGAAAACAAACATAGTTTGCATTCCATTCATTATAAATCTTGCCAGAAGAATGGCGCAATGCGAAACCACAACTATGGCAGATAATCAATAAAATATATGATCTGCTCAAATGACCAGAAGTACGAATAGCTAATGAAAAAAATCAAACTGCGGTGCAAGATTTCCTCCGTTGCTCCCACTTAGTAGTTAATATATACAACTTCCCCTGGAACAAGAAATAAGTTATGCCTATAGAATTGTATCGGGAGGTGTGCCTCCAAAGAAAATGTTATTGCAGAAGTTGTTTCCCAAATGCAAACTTTAGCTGAAACAATTAGTTATAAATACAGTTGTCGTTTACAATCTTGTGTTGTATAATTGGAAATAGACCGATTAATGTATAGTGAAAAGGCGCAAAAATATCACCCCCACAAATAACCAAAACAACCAGAAGCAAAATATAATAAGAGGAAATTGCTCTAGGAAGCATGCATCGTGTTCTCGCATCAGTCCTTTCCTTCATATCTGCACCTGAATGAATTAAGTTTAAGAATTTTTTATCCATAAAATGTATTATTAAAATTAAAATTTGCGAACCGGATTATTTTGTAAGACCATTTAATTTTCTGCATTCTAACAGAAAGGCACAAATTTGTATTGCATATTTCCACAGCTCTCCTGTGAAAAGACTATTTGTTGTTAGCGTAGCGCGATTGTGGAATACTCTGCCTCTTGAGCTGAAGAATTTCTGAGTTAGTCCTGCAAGTTTTACTTTCCATGAGCACTAAGATTGTTTTGGTCTGTTTGACGATTTATTTGTGTCGTGTTTTTCATTGACAATCTACGTTTATAATATTTGGTTTCATGATTTCAATGGTTTTTTGTTCGGAAAAATGCGCGCTACTGTTAGAACTTTTTGCTAGGAAATAGATTTATTCACTTTTTTCAGTTCAATTTTGTTTATTCGCAACGATTAAACCTTTCGTAGACCAATAGTGATTACATAGCATTAAGTTTGAAACACGCAATGTGAATATTCGTAATGTGTAGTCCAATGCGGGCGTTGATTGATTTATAAATAAATTGAAATTGAAAAATAGGAAAAATACAAGTTCAGCGCTACAACTTGTGTTTTTTTTTTCATCTATTTACTGTAATATTAAATCCATTAAGGCCAAAAAAAAAAAACATTAAATTAAAAATAAAAAAAAACATCATTAGGATACTATAAACAATATTTATAACAATCGCAATAGATGACTGTCTCCTCAGCCGTAATTATAAAAAAATTTAATAAGAAAACAGTAAAATAACAAACCGGATCAAATTGAATTAGATCCCATTAAGCCATAACTGCTTTTATTTATCCAACCTACCTAACATTGATATGTTAAAGATATTGATTCTATTCTGTTCCGTAGAATTAGTCCTTTTCCATTTACTTATAATCTTCCTTTCACTGAGGGACTAGTGTAAACGGGGACAAATGCTAACTATCAAGCCTTTGCAGGTAGCGCTTCGAAATATTTACTGAGACTTAGCTGTTGAAGCTTTGCAAAAAAATAAAGAACAAAAATAGAAACGCATGATTAAAGTTTCTATTACTATAACATTTATATTAAGAAAATATTACTAAAATGGATAATTTTCATACTTTGCTATGGGAGGACAGACGTCGGATGAAAGCTTATTATCTTTTAACCTTCCGCAATACTTTGGATTACTAAAATATTTTGCGTATAATTTTAATACCATTCCTCTTGTATTCTGCACTAGAAACACCGTTATAAAAACTAATTGAAATATTGTACTATCACCACCGTGGCGCGATGGTTAGTACATGCGACTATCGTTCGCATTATCGTGGATTCAGTCCCCTATATTACCATTTCTTTCATTATTTCAGTGGCGATGACTTCGATGTGTCTGATGAACACTTCGAATAGTCGAATAATCTATAAGTCTTATAAATGATTCTCAAACTGTGAAATGCATTCCTGCTGAGAGCATCTGGTTCCTATCTTAATCCCTGCCGACCTCAAACAGAACATCATTCGGACAAACTAAGGAACCAACGACCAAACGTAAAAATCAAAAACTTATTGTTTTGGTTCCCCGAAGCGACCAAATAATACAAATAAAGCAGACAAAAAAACTAAAAGTTGATATCGAGGAAAACCAAATGAGTATACAAATCTCCACATAACATTGAGAAAAGAACAGCCCAATTTCAATTGAATCAACAAATTCGATTAATGTTTTCTCAATATAAAGCAAAAATTCGCATTTTCAATTGATCATTTGCATATGTCAAATGGAATTTCTCATATTCTTTAGATATTTTTTCCTATTTTCATTGTTTTATTTAATTCTTTTCTCAATATTAAATAAAGATTTTCAACAAATAGTTTCTCAATATTTTTCGGAAATTTTAGTTAGAAAAGCATAGTCCTGAAATTAAGATTTAATGTACATACATATATGGTTAGATCCTTTAGAGCAATTTTCATTTGTTCCTGGAACGGCTCCATTGTAAGTCTTCAGTTTATTTTCCCCCTAGTTCTCGAGCTGGAAATTTGAAGGAAATAAACCAGTAGTCAAGTTTGAACCACTTGTTAAGTTCGACCCTAGGACCCTAGACGCCGTTGTCCTAATTTCAATCTATAAATTATGGAATAGTAAGGATCCAGTCCTTATTCTATAATTCTACTTGTGTGTAAGTAGTTGTCACAACTAATCATTGTCATAACTAATCACATATATCACATTGAAATGTGTAACTTCGATTCAGGTGTATTTCTCCGCAATAAATTTAGGAGAGAAATATTTGGTATACTTTGAGCCTGTCTATTAATTGGATCCAGTACTGAATGTATTAACGTAATGCTTCTAAACTATTTAAGAATGAAATAGTTTGCAAAGTTGCTGCAAAGGAAACTACAAATCTGAAGTATTATTAAAAATAGTATTTTCCATATTGAAAACTGTTGTCTGTGCTGTAAGAAAAACGTATTCTCACATTTAGTGAGCTTACACACTATCTATTTTGAAATTCATTGAAACAGACCTGAAGTTTACTGGCGATTACCAATGTCAGTTCGAAAAATCGCTAGACTGTTTCTTTACTTGCCTAATTGAAATGTGTTGACCAACATCGGGGTGACCGTACCTTAATTAAAGGCAGATGATTATGCGGTTATATAAACAATAACCACGTGTACTAACCATCGTGCATTGATCGGATACGTGATCATCTAAATATAAATTAGTATTTATTTATATTTATATTATATTTATTATGTTTATTCTGACCTAATCCTTACTGATTTGTGTATGCTATTGTTATGTCTTCTAACCTTTATTCTAAATCCAATGGAAATTTAGTGGGATATTTGATTTAAAATTTTCGTTTGATAGATCGAATAAATTACTGATCCCTTTGCACATTACGAGGTAATTCAATAACTGAATGATTCATATGGTTAAAAAATTGAATTTCTTAGGTCTGTAGTTCGATGGGAAATATTAGAATTTTTCCTTATAGTTTCTTACAAATGTAAATATAAATTATGTTTATTTCTCGTTGTAATAAAAATGCCGATGAAATATTATTATTCTAACTATTAATTGAAAGCTATTTCGCGCTTTTTTCGTTTTCAATTTCGGAAAATCCTTAATCACGTGAGACCTCACATTTAACTAACAATCTTATATTGTTATTGTGTGGAGAACTTGGTGAAAAAGATTGATTGATTCCATCTGTTTCAGATCCATTAAACCGTACTTCGGTCTATTAAATTGGACACTAGAAATACTTATACTGTTGCCAAACCAATGACTACATTTTGCATATTATTGTAAAAATAAATGTAAGTTAAGCCGACTTTCTCTCTATACACCTACTTCTTTAACTTCTTTAACTTTCAATTTGGGTAAATACTGGTATAATCCATTTGTGTGTAAACTGAACTTAGTTTTATCAGGCCATATATAAATGTCCCAAAAAATGTTCATCCACATTTCATTTTCCGAAGCAGATACAAAGAAAGCGATGATAGTTTTCATACGGCAAAAATTACACTTTCAAAAATACAAAATTGTGTCCTTTCTAATCCATTATTTTTTAAATAATACAACAAAAAAATTAAGTAATAAAATTGAGGTCATAGGATCATGTGGTCATGCGCTATATTTCCAAAAAAAAATTCAATTTTTATAAATTTTAGAAGAGAAACGTTAGTGGAAAGTGTATGAGTTCGTATAAAATTAATTTATTTCTTAGTATGTTGTTCTGAGTACTGTTTTTTTTCGCAAGGTTTGTCGTACTTAAATTGGTTAAATAGCACAATGACTTCTGTCCCAGAATGGTTTTTTTCATGTTATGTATTTCAGAAAAGTAATTTGTAAATACCTCCGTCATTAAGGGTCATTTATCCATAGAAGTTTTTTTTTTTTTTTTTTTTTTTTTTTTTTTTTTTTGCTATAATACGGGCGCCTGCTGCTGAGAGTAAAATGGACTGCTTGAGATTATTTCTATTTTTTTGTGCTATTTTAAAACGTTAGCTTGGTGGAAAATACTCGATTTTTCTTTTATCCATTGCGCCTTAATTAATCAACCGTTTGCAATACAATCGTCTAGAATTTGTGGTGCTCATTTTTTTAGTTTTACTCGGGCGTATTCCGTGGCTGTGTCGACTGCCTCTAGCTTGAAATGTAGGTTTAACAGTGGACTTACTTTTTATAAAACAACAAAATTTGTATAAAATCATAATTTTATCTTCCATTTTATTACCTAGAGTGGGAATGGGGTCAACCAACATTTCAAACTAATAATGAATAAACACAGGTTGTCTTCATATTATTCTGTAAGCAATTGCATTTTCTGTAGACGAGGTAACAAATCATTTTGGAAACCAACAAAAAAAGGTTAACGTTGCTTGCCATTTGACAAGATATTTTCGCAAAAAAAACATTGCACAAAAAATTTAGTTTCAAATTGCACGACCATTTTTTTTTTTTTTTTTTTTTTTTTTTTTTTTTGTGGAGAACAAAGCATCTGTTCTTTTCACGAGGAAAAACTTCCTGCTTGTGGAAAACTTAACAGCATTGCCAGCTTTTCTTGTATAAATTTCCAACTGAATCGGAATAGTAAGACATAATAATATGTTCGGTAATATATTTGCGTCTTTTTTTATTACTATTTCATTTTCAAGATTGTAAATGTGTAACCGAACATATTGCGATGTAAAAATGTACATTATTCCGACTCCAATGCTGGAAGTCAACAAAAAACAAGTTGGCGTTACCATTTAAAAAAAGATTTCTTTGTAAAAAAAAAACATAGTACTGTCTGGTGACAAAAATTAGCTACTAATTCCAGGATCACCTTTTTGATATGGAGTCTCGCCGTGAAAATTCAGCATAATACTAATCTTTCAGATTACAAATAAAACTCATCTTAATAGAAAATTGCTTACTTTTGTAATTACACTAGCCGACCCGGCAAACGTCGCTTTGCCTTCAAATTTTATTTTTATTGGAATGTTTCATTAGCAGGAGCAGAAATAATTGCTTTTTAATTTGTGGTTTGTATAGGAGGTACCACTCCCCATTGTCCAATCCCACCCATATTTGCAGCAGCACTTAAGATATGTACACCAAACCGATGTACCAAATTTTGTTCAAATACCGTAAACAGGAGCAGAAATAATTGATTTTTAATTTTTTGTTTGTATGGGAGGTATCACGCCCCTTTGTCCAATTGGACCGAGTTGTAAATCTAAACCATCCCGGGCACCACCTAGACGCATATACAAAAATGTATGCAAAGCGGTCCAGCCGTTCTGGAGTTTTAAGCATCGGAACAAACCACGATTCATTTTTATATATATAGAAGATTAAAACTTTGCATTTAGAATTTTCAAATAAATTTGGAGAAACTACCAATTATAGTATTCTTCGACCGCAAATTGCCTATTTTAAAAGATTCTATGATCTAACTCCAGTTTCTTAGACATAATACAAAGACTAGAAGTAGAACTTAATTTAACGGAGAATTCGCACCTTCAGTCTGCCATTGCGAAAATAACGCAATTCTCATGGAACAATCGTGAACCACATTTCAATTATATTGTTTTTAGCCATCAAATTACTTAAATACTTTTATATTAACATTAACACTTTCTGTTTCAAACTTAGAACTTTCGAATAAATTGGAGGAAGTTCCATCGACCGCAGGTCGTCAAATTCAAGAAAAGCCTATGAACCAAATCTGATTCACTAAAATGACCTTTCCAATTCAATAACAAAAAAATGCTGGTATTTAGTGCTGAGCCTACTTGACACTCTAGGCCGTAAGTTGTAATTTCTGGAAAACTAGAATATACACTGTTTTGTAGTCGTGTCTAAAACGGTTATAAGAATGCAATACTGCTTTTTTGGGAAGTGCCCAATGTAGATTCCATTGAAAGACACAAACAGAAAATTATATTTTACATTGCTCACACACACACATTGCATCACAAGTTTGATTTCTGATTAAGTATGATCATAACTGGGAGGTTACGGATGGAATTGTACAACTTTTTTTAAGTGCGCCAGACTAAGGGTGGTCCCTGAATCGTAAAAAAAAAACTTTCAAGAAACTTGTGTCTGATTCTGCAACACAGATAACAACAATCGAACGAAATAGTCACCCATAAAGATGGGTTATGCTTTTTTAAAAACAAACAAATTTTGGATGTTTCAAAATTCGGATATTTTAACATTTTATTTTTGTCAGGAGTCGTGATCGAAAGGAAATCAAACCGGAAAATAATTTTTATTTAGTTCAGTTTCTGGAATCCTTGTCAAGAGTTTGTACAATTTTGATTCTGATTCCAACAACCAAATCGAAATTGTATTGAATTTCGTTTCCGTTTCATGCATCCAAATCAGTTTCATACATCTGATTCCGATTTACATATCCGAAAAAAAATTAAAAACCCGTTTGATTCTGAGCCGATTTATGAACTTGTTTGTTAAAAAAAACTATCTTTAAAAATTTCTGATGGCCTGATATCTCAAATTCAAAAAAAGTATTTGAATCGCTTAGTTTTTACCGTAACTTCGAAAGCAAACCGCGTTTTCTGGCAAAGAAACAATCCAAGAAGAAACGTATATTCATATCAATATCATATATATCGTAATTTATTCATAAAGAAATTGTATCAAAGAGAGTCTTCTTAAATTTAACGTAAGAAATGGTTCGAAGCATAAAGCGAAAGTTTGTTTTGAATATGAATCAAAACCGAATTTCTGAATTCTTTTTATAGAAAATATACTTTTTATACTTTTATACAAAAATGCAAAATCGAAACGAAACTGAACTTCCGTGAAGGTCCTCCCTAGTTCTAGTATCATGATTGTCATGTTACAGATAGTTCTAAAATGGATTTCGAGTTCTTAGGGTACTGTCGATTGTTGATTGAACGACTAACTTCTAATATTTACAGTTTATTCGCCGAAAATGTAAGGAGTTGAAAGCAAAATTTCTAATTTTTAATATCAACTTGTATTACATTGGTCTTAAGGCGCTCATTTGATTTATTTCGCAGAAATTACAAATTTTATTGACCTCGTGGGGATAAATTTAGGAAATTGTGGACAATAGTTTAGTTTTCGAAATGGCTAAATTTTTACTATCAGCTGTAACAAATTGTTTTAGAAACGGTTTAGAAAACACTAAAGCTAAATAACTATAAAAATTACGAGGGCGGTCCTAGAACTAGCCAAACATATAAGACACAAAAATGTCGGTCATAATTTTTCAATGTAATTTTCTTTTAGCTCTATACACTTTTTCCAGCAATATTTAATAGTTTCTACCTACACATAATAAGTATACATAATAATTATTGAAATGAGCAACGACTGCCTCACTAACTACACTTTTTGACCAATAGACTAAAAAGACTGCATCGCTGTAGTAAATTTCATTACCCCCAAATCTTTTACATATTACTTTTATATGTAATCAATTTTATCCTATGCAGCTAGAATGCAAATGTGTTTCTTTTGTTTTCTTATCTGCAACATATTATGTTTGATTAAGATTCGCACATCTTTTACGTTTTTTACTTTATTTTTCTTTTTTATTATTTTTTGATTTAATTAATATCAATTGCCTTGGTCCAATAAAGGGCAAATTAGAGTATATATTCCTTTGTTTTCTTTATTAAAACATTTGCCAATACATCTATAAAAAGTTACCACATAGATTTCCTTAATTAAAATACATCGACGAATCAGAATGCCGATCGAAAAATGCTGAAAATTTAAATGATGTCCACGTGCTGAATCTATCGTTATGCAGCAATGTACAGGTTGTCAAGGAATGCAATGGCAATTATGTCGATGATCCCCAAAAATTGAATCTAGAACAAGTAAGTTATCCAAAAGTATTGTAAGAATTAAGAATTACCTAATAAGTTTAAATAAATAGAAGAGAAAAGGATAGTTTTGTTAAATTATTTGAAAAATTATCATTATCTGAGCATTCCGACGAGCAAATTATCTTGAACTTTGTATTTAGGTACAGTCAGTAATGCTCGCATAAGCAGTTGCAGGCATTTCGCCAAATGAATATTAATAAAGAGGAGAGATGAAAGCATACAAGCAGAAAGATTTATAAAGTGTGTGTCCTTAATCGGACATACATAGAAAATAATCTAGTGTCGGTAAAATTTCAATTAAATTAAATCCTGTAAGCATTTCGAAAGGTAAATAATAGACTCAACTAATTTTCCTTTTGTTTCCTCTAAATAATTTTCTTTTAAGAAACAATCAATTTTTATGGAGTCTTTTTAATAACTTTTAAAAATAACTGAATTTATTAAATGGACTCTACGTTAAGTGAGACATTTGCTTTGCAAGAAACTAACTTCAGTTTGTTTAAGTGGATTTATATTAGCTTCCTTTATGACGAAGCCAAACTATTTTCAATTCTTTTTAATAATCAAGTGCGACACTCCAAAATCTCTACGACTTCTCAAGCAAAGATTTTTCGACCCGAGTTGATAACGGCATTAATTTCCTACTCATCAAAATCATTTAGCCAATCGGAATTTCATTAGCCAATTTTGCCACGTACATTCTCTTAAGACATCTATCCCGATATTTTGTCGTGACTTTTTTTTTCTCTTTTCTGAAATAAAAGAACGAAATATGGTGAAAATGTTGCTTTTGTGCCTCCGTATTTACAACGCACTTTAAAAATAAACTGGGCACCAAAAAGTTATGACACATCACAAATTAAGGCTTGAAATGTTGGCTGTGTATCATCATAATATATAATTTAATCAGCGAAACTTAAACAGTCCAAACATAACAAAATCACCATCTGTTTGGAAAAAAAAAACTGAAATTATTTTCTTGCCAACCCAATACCCGTATATGCGGCGGTGCTGCTCATTATTGCCTTCTTTAAGCCATGTAGAATGCATTGCATTAAATCATCTAGATGGGTTTCTTCTACAAACTTCCTGTTTGCAAACCAATAAGAAAAAATTAAGTGCGGTCAAGTCAGGAGGCCGTTTTGCCTGAAATTCCATCATAATATGGCATTACTGTGTGATAAGTTGTATCGTATTGCTGAAACCACTCTGAATGCTGAAAGACATTCTCTGTCGGCATAGTTAAAAAAGGAAAAACTCTTTCAGTATCTTTAAATAACATCTTGGTAGCAAAATTCACCAGCCACCCTGTGTACGGGAAATTGTAAATGCTCTCGTTATACATCCGGCTCGTCAATAATGCTGTCATATAAATATTTTTGCTAATTTGTGGAGTATTTAACGAAGGATTTCATTCACTATAAAAGTTTTGATTTATAAAAGTTAATAAACATTTTTAAATACGGCCCATAGACCTTCACAAAGAACCCTTTCAATAACAAACATTGTTGAGATAGTCAATATGAATATTAGAAGGCAGAATTCAGTAAACATATATTATCTTTTTAGATGTATTATTTTAGGCAGTTTTGGTACCGATATGGGAATGAAACTTTTATATTTTTGGCTGCCCTCGCAGAATCATAATAATAACATATTTCTGTGTTTCTATTTACAGCTGAAAATACGACTACGTAAAACAGTGCAACATCGACAAACGTATCTCAAGTCGAAAAATGCTGATGTAAGCCCGGAGGCACAAGAACTATACAGAGTGATTGCTAAGCAAATTAAGGACATATGTTGGCAGGGTTCAAATATACTAATATTGAATGAAGTTACCATTACACCCCCATACAGGGCGGAGAACGTGGTATCTTCATCAAATAAGGGGAATTTATGCAGCTATATTAAGAAAATGGTAAGTTTATCTTGAAGGAAATACACCACGATTTAAAGCTCTAATTTTTCTCTCGCTTCGGAAAAGGAAAAACAATAAAATAACATAACGTGTAAGAATTTTGTATGTTAATATCTGCATCGATAATCGCAAGTTTTTTTTGCGTTCATCGATCATATGCGGATCATAACAGTTACTATCACTATTTCTTAGACAAGGTTATATTCTGCAATGAAAAAGAAAATTAAGGATGCTTGTTTAATATTCGAATTTTTAAGAGCATGCAGAAGAACTCATTTTGTCGATGAATATATCCAGATATATCTAGTTGTCCCGCAATATTGCCCTGATCGTTATAATCAAGAGTGGAAGAAGAAAAAAAAAATCTAAATTTCTATAATTTGAAGTTTTGCAGAGTATGAGGGCGGCCCCAAAACTAGCCGATCTGACGTATAGATGGTGCCAGTAATTTGAAAAAATTATTTTGGTGAAAAGTGGCGGCCTTATAAAACATATGTTTTAAGCTTCAAAGCTAAAGGTTGATTAGTATTTTTATTTGAGCCATCAAAAATAAATGATCTCAGTGAATTTGCAAGCATGGAGAAATAGATCACCGTTACGTAATTCAATATTTCCATTTGAAAGGTCTCAGTTTAACCAATATTAAAGCCGAGCTGGATTCTACTTTGGGGGAGTCTGCTCCTTTGTTTACGACTTTAAAATATTGGGTAGCAGAGTTTAAACGAGGCCGTACGAACTGCCAAGACGAACACCGTTAGTGGTTTAGCAATTGGGTTGTCCACGACAGACGCAGTAAAGAAAAGCCACAAAATAGCATTGGATGACCGTCGACTGAAGGCGCGTGAGTTAGCTGAAATGATAGGCATTTCAAAAAGTGTTATACATCGTACGAGTATATTTGCCGAAGATTTGAAGATGAGAAAGTTGTGAGCAAGATAGGTTTCGCGCTTGCTTTGAATAGAGTAAGAACAGCATCGTGAAGATGTTTCAGTAGAATTTTTGGCGATATTTCACCGCAATAAAATCGAATTTTTGGTCGATTTATAACTATGCATGAGACATGGGTCCACCACTTCACATCTGGTTAAAGGAACAGCCAAAACAGTGCATTGGAATGAGAGAATCGTGTCCAAAGAAGGCGAAGACGGTTCCGTCAGGAGGCAGGGTCATAGGATGCGCAAGGAACAATTTTTATTGATTGCCTTCCGAAAGGAAAAACCATCAACGGCGAATATTATGCTATTTTTTTCCAGTGATTAGGTGATAAAATTATAGAAAAAGGACACATGTGGCGAAAAAAAAGTGTTGTTTCATCAAGACAATGCTCCAGTTCACACATTCACTATTGCGATGGCCAAAATTAATGAATTATAGTTCGAATTGCTTCATCACGCACTTTATTTGCCACATTTAGCTCCCTCGGACTATTTTCCATTTCCAAGTCTGAAAAAATGGATCGATGGTAAAAGATTTGCCAACAACGAAGAGCTGGAGTCTGCGGTAGATGGCTATTTTGAGGAGTTGGACAATCCTTACTATAAACAGGGCACAGAAGCTATTGAATATCGCTGGAAAAAGTGTATCGAGCTAAGGAGATTATGTTGAAGAATAAAGAAAGTTTTCCCAACCTTTTTGTGTGTTCTTTGTTAGGTCGGCTAGTTTTGGGACCGACCTCGTACATTGAATTTTCGTCTGGAAATTTGACACGAATACTTAGTCACGTATTCGGCAATAATACAACAATAATAATAAGGAATGAACTCCTCGCTCTACTTAAGTCCGATTTTTTTCTTTTGGACACAAATATAATGATGACTTTTGAAACCAGTTAAAAGGTCTTTAGAATTATCACCTGATATTCGATAATATAAAAATTAGACGGCTTATACAGATTTCTCCAGTCTTCATGAGATGCTTTGCTTCCACAATTCTTATTAATTTCGAAAGACACTCTCCTTTAAGTAAAAATAGTAACAAACAGTCATTCAGACTGACAATATTTTCAGACTGATTCAACGAGAGCTACAGTTTAACAACAACTCCGAAAGTCAGTTAGAGAAGCGGTTACTGAACTTAAATTTAAATATAGTGCTGAAAATATATTTCACATCTTATTCGCTACTAATCCAGCATGAGACTTCACAATGAAGTTTTTTTTGACGACTTTCCAAACCTAGAATAAAAGAATTCGAAGGTCAGCTTTTAGATTTGCAGTTAGACAATATGTGGATGTGAGCGTGAAGAGCTTAGAGTATGCGATTTAGCTGTTTTCAAATAAAATTTTTTGACGAACGATTTCGACTTTGCCAAAAATTCGATTTATAGTATCCTAAGTAGTACATGTTATAAAACACATACAATCATCATGTAATGTGTCCAGTAATCGCACATTTTGTGGATGTAAAGAAAAATTCAAGAAATTGACGCAGGATATCATTGACTCTATGTGTGATTTGCGATCAGAATATGCAACTCTATTCATATGAAGATTGTGTATGCGATGAATTAATTAGCGAGAGAAAGTAGAAAGCCTCTTATGAAT